>JAMBLF010000872.1:0-179169 GCA_030578115.1 Leucoptera coffeella
CTCAAGGGCACCATGCATAACACGACTATTCATATTCGTAGTCATTAGAAAGAAAATAGTTATCGTAAGTTTGAATACAGCGAATAATTCACATGCTTATCTTCCAATCTTATAAGCAAATTTTGATCGGTTATCGTTTATCAAAAATATGATATAGGGCAGCCTTGAACTAGTTAGTGCTACGGGGTTTCCTCTTTAATCTAGGTCAGCGTTAACCAGACATTTTTAACGAGTTAACAGGCGGTAAAGGGTTAACGCAATTAACGTCATTATCACCTGACCCGAACAGTTTAGCGATTTGCTTTAATCAGTTAAATTTCGAACATTAATGATAGGCGTTTGTTTAACTATTGAGTTGTATTGAATGGTAATTGGGTGAAATATAAAAGATATGGATTGAATAAAAGTTAAAATTTTAGAAAGGTAGTTTTTTACTACTGACATTATAGAGTGTCCATTTTGGATTGACAAAAAGTATGTTCTGCCAAAACTTAAGTAAAAAAAAAATTCATTAATATTCTCGTCTCTACGTTCCATTGGGATAGTCAGAGTTTAAAGATCTTGTTGATACTGAACGATCTTGAAGAATCTTTTGCTTCGCTCACATCCATTAATCTTCTTATATATGCTACGCACATCTGCTCTCAAAATGATGCGAGTCATTTGTTAATAATTGTCTTTATTATTTATAAAGGCAAAGTTGCTTTTATATTTATCTATTATTTTATTCACTTAGAATCTGACTATACTTTTGGGTATAAATATGTTATTGTAAGTCAGCTTGTTTCTTGTCGGAAAAACCTTTTACAAATGTAAGCAATAATAAAATTACACGAGTCCTAAACATACACGCATCAGATTTTGTTTGTTCAGTACTTAAAGCGTTACTTACATATTGATCTACAAAGGGTTTCATTTGAATCAGACTTACCCATTTAATATATACATGAAATGAATATTTATTTATTTATTCATACCCGTACATCGATGGTTAAAGATTTAACCTAACTCAATCGAGTAAACACACTAAATAATGAAATAATCTTACACTAAGGACATGATTTAAAGGTTAATAATAAATAAAAATTCACTCTTGAATTAATTGATTTGAAATGCTTTAATGAATAAACAAATAATATACAAAAAATATATGCATATAATATGTATTAACCAACATTATAACCAATGTAGTTAAACATTTATATTCACGTCCTTAAACCGCTTCTAAACTGAATAGAACCGTTGTTATCATTAGTAGTAATTAAAATCAATTATTACTATATACATGAAGTGTGAAGAACAGAAGAGCATGGATGAGAAGGTTAATGGGTGTGATTGAAGCAAGAGGCATTTGTCAGGAGCGTTCCAGGTGGCAATCGATAGTCTCTGCCTATCCCGATAGGGACGTGGATGCGTTAAATTATGTATATAATATGTATTCGTTACTTCAGTTAGTACAGTTATTACTTGCGCCGTAAGAACTCGAAAACTCATCAGCTGCTCACTCCACCTTAATACTAAACCATCCTGTAACGTATTTGTACATAAAATACATATACTTTCAAGTCCTTCAATCCCTTTAGGGGTAGACAAAACCTTGAAGATATAATATCTCCTAGGTCTCTTTTTAGCATTAATATTGTTGTTTTGATGTGTTATGGAACATTAGTGACAAATTGCTCTCACCCAATAGATTCCATTAACCCCTTAGTCGTTCTCGCAGGATGAACGGCAGCTAGTCAGAATTAGTTTGACGTCCCAGACTAGCACGGGACCGTGTTCAAGTGGCGAAAAAGGCCGTCTAATGGCGACTTTGCCACACGAACGCCCCGACCTTGATCTTAGAGGCGCCGATAAATATTTATGAGGTGTGAACGCCTGCAGCTTTTCACTTCACTCTCGCATTAATATCGCAGTAAATGCTATTAGTCCTGGGACGTAAATAGAATGCTAACTAGCTGCCGTTCTTGTTGTCACGTAGCTGCGGATTTGATAATTATTTGAATTTGAATAAAGATACACCCGTGACATACATGTATGCTAATCAATACTTAAAATTAGATTAAAACTATCTCCATATCTGACATATATGCCTCTATGGGCGTATACAGCATTTTATATCGCACATCCGCTAATATAGTGTCATAAATCAAAATCTTTCAAATTTTAAAAAAGTAAGCCACTGTTGTTAAAATTTCATGTATTTTATTCTACAAAAACACCACATTTCTAGTTCCACAAAAAACCCTCCAAATGGCGTTGTGATGGTATAATATTATAGAAGATTGTCCCCCGCCCTTCCTCAAACAGTGTTACATTTCGCTTTGTGCAAGCAACAACTCGAAAAGTTACAGTGTTTTTCCTACCTATTTATCGTACAAGACAATCATAAGTCAAAATATAGAAAAATCTATGCAAAAAATAATAGACATTTTGTCATAATTTAGTGTTATAACTCAAAATTGTTAACCTAATTATGACAAAATGTCTAATATCTTTTCTAAAAAAGTGTCGTAAATGTAGTTTAGACGGCTTTTTATTTAATTTATTATTAAAAACTAAAGAGTACGTTAAAAACTGATTCTAGTAATGTAAGGCAAGTTACTGGTTAATAAAGATTTATATTATAAATAACTAGTTTTTTTTTTCAAAAACGTTTTTGCCTGTACTGAAAAAACATGATTTTTGAGTTATGATAGTATTTTAGCGGGTGTGCGATATATATTAAGTTATGATTTTATTCCAAATTATTTCTATTACAACCCTGATAATGATTTTTGACGCTCTATCCATTCCGAAAGGGGTCCTCACATATGATATAACATGTATCTACATATATACATAAATTACGGAATAGGCAAAAACTATCGATCGTAACCTGGAACGATATCTGACAAATCTCTTGCTTCACTCACACCCTTAAATTACATGCTCTCCTGTTCCTAACGCTGTGTATACCTGGCTTGCGAATAATACCTTAAATTCATTCAACTCAAGTTCTGTTTAAGTCCTAATAATAAACGTGTAATAACTAAAGATAGCTCCTGTCAATGTAGACCTAAAAGGCGGCTAAATATAGATGGAACTAACCTAATCTAATTTTAGCAGGATAACCTTAATCTTACCTACACCTGTCTTTAGGTGTTACATATAGTGGTATAATCGTATTTTGTTACAAGAGTTAGTTGATACTGTTTTAGAACACATACATACACACATATACATTCATGGTTTTTAATCAATCTAGGGTAATTAGCATGAATATTATTGTTGTTTAGCCATGTGGAACATTGGTGACAGGAAACATCTAATATAATCTGTAACATTTTGTATATTCATTGATGTGTTTCTACAGATCTTTGCGCGTATTTTCACAATTTGTCAAGTTTTTCTGTAACTCTTGTAGTCTCCGATAAAACCTTGGAAACTTACATTACACCATGTATAGCAGAAGATATTATTCACTCGTTTGAATGATGTAATACAAACAAATACATACATATACTCCACACCAGATTCCACACAAAGAGGCAGTAAGGGATCACAAATACCCATCTGTCTCGATCCACTTTCGCTTCATTAATATCAATACCTCAAACACACGCGGTGGTTGTAGGTCCTGCTAACAACGCACAGTTAATATAATAAATTATGTAAAAAGCATTAGATATTTTATGGCGATTTAGAAACATGATACCAACTTTTCTTTATTTATGGTAAAGAGGTCTCATTTTATCGAGACGTGACTTTTTCATTTGTTTGAGAAAGGAAAAGTAGACGATAATCTAATAAAAACTGGGCTGTATTTGTTCCTGAGGTTCTGACATTAATTATGTAACGTAATACACTGTGATAATACATTTTCGCTATAAAGTTTTAAAGTTACTGTCTTACACAGAATTTAATACGTATACCTACCTAAGCCTTGACAATAGTCATCTATTTACATATAAATGTAGAGACAACCAGTTGAGTAAATACATATTATTGTAAAGGTACTTGTAACCCACTTTTTACATGACAATCAAATTCAAATAAGGTGGTAAACATTGTCACCAACACAATTGTACACAACCTTGTACAAACACTGATTATAATACCTAATTACACCTATTACACTTATACCTAAGCGATTTCCGAAAATAGATTACCCGTGAAATTTTATATCACCATATAACCTGCAATCAGAGTTTATAACTGTCAGTTACATATACTGTAAACATATAAAAACAAATAATACATACATACTCATAAAAATATTTTTTAATTAATATAAGTACAATAATAGTACATTAATTGAACGTCCAGATATATTGAGTGGCACTGGTTGTCTTACAACTATGACTCTACCGTTGTTTCGAAAGCCTTTTGAGAAAACAACAAGAAACTCCAGCTTCAGGGATGATTCCAAACAGATTTTATAGACACAAAACAAATCACTTATTGACTATACGACCAGGAATCTCCAATAAATAAATGCATTAAGCGGGAATAGAAGCTTAGACCTTCGGTTCATTTGTGACGTAAGTATACCTCTCATAAGCCAAGCGTTTAGTTGATACTATTTCTTCTGGTCAGTCAAATTATTCGTTAATCTTGTTTCCTTTAAAGACATGGCAGATAACGGTAGAGAACGGATCTCCAAACATTATCATCCTTAGTTTTCTTAATTACTTTCTCTTTCTTTATCCTCAATTGCTGGATAAATCGGAGGTTTATTTATAACTTTTTCTGTTCATCCCTTCGAGGTTTGGCGTGAGTGTAAGATCATATCAATTTAGTAACCTAATTACAAATTCATTTGCGTACAATTTGATGTCAGCGAAATTGGTTTTCCGTAAATAGAACGTGACGGGGATTTTATGGAAAATCGTATCAAATATTATTTAAATAAAATACATGTTTACTTTACTTATATTATATACATAAATAAATATGTTGTAATTAAACAATTTATACAATCACGTCCTTCAATCGCTTTGGGGTGGATGAAAATATTGGAGACATACTATATGCCATTATCATTAAAGGATTAAGTTTTAACAAACAGTATCCTAATTTTGCTATCACTTTATCTACATTACATAAAGCGGATGGATGAAAGGAGAGTTACGAAAGAAATTTATAAAGCTAGGACTTAAATATATCAAATTGGAGATATTCTTCTATAGACGGGTGTACGTAGCGTAGAGAACAGAAGAGCATATATGAGAAGGTTAATAGATATGAGTGAAGCAAGAGATATTTGTCAGGATCGTTTCAGGTGGCGATCGATAGTCTCAGCATATCCCGTTGAGGACTTAGAGGCGTGAATAATGCCTATGTAATGTATAATAATAACTGCCACGTTGAATAATGAGTGAGTTTCGGGTGACTAAAAAATATAATACTACGGTGAGGGAAAACATAGTGAGGAAACCTAACTGTTCCTCGATCAGGTTATAGTTAGTGGTTGTAAATGGCGACATGGCTTACCACCTTTGACATTGAGTATCTGGACGGATGACTGACTGGATTGAACACGTGGGATCGAGATGGCCATAGAATTACTACCTTCGCAATTGCGGAAATGGACACCTGAATCTCTGACTACCCCGCAAGGGTTAATGGTCATGAACGCGTTCTTGTCAAAGGGTATAACAATGCATAGTTGGTGCACTTAACCCCTGACTATTCTGAAAAGGTTTTCAGTCGTAATCATTGTCTACATAACAAACACTAGTAATGATTCTCTGTAGTCGAAACGCCGGCGATCGTATTTCGAACCATCTGTCATTTGGTCGAACGAACGCTCGGTCGCTCGTTTATAACGTCTATCGTTCTTATTTCAAAGAGGAAAACATGTAATGGATAAAATAGTAAGGCCACGGATCAAATGAATAATGAGGAACTGAAATTCATAAAATAATTTGATATGAAGCAGATTCCGGAATACGTGCGTCTTTGGCAAAGTATGCTGTTTTTTTATTGGAGCAAAATGTATTACGATTATGATCCCTTCCCGTGTACGCTGGGTTGAATGATCACATAAGGCGCTGCTAAGCCCAGTTTTTGGACGATAATCAGCACCAATCATCGTCCTCTTTTTGATATATTACACACATCATTTTATACGTTGCGTTATAGGTTATGCCCCCGTATTCAATTGTCTTTATATGTTTGTTAACCTGGTAGTTTACGTAAATATTTTTATTTGTATATTACAATTATTAAATTAAACAGACCTACTAAATTCGGTTCGATATTTCTACATAGTATTGGCTCGTGATTTGATTACTCTTAAGTTTCATAGATTGTTTTCATAGTTTCATTCATTTCTAAACAATATCTCTACGTGATTATCTTTTGTTTACATTTACTAGCGCCACGATAAACGGTAAACATCGGAACTACAGACTACCATGTTGAAATCAATGATTTATTGGCTTTGGATTTCCGCCAGATGGCAGTTTCATTACGACTCTCTATACAGCACAGTTCAATGGATATAGCTCAGATTAAAGGCTCCGGTTGTGGAAAACATACGCTTTACGATCGTTTACCCTTTAAGAGTAGTTAAGGGCTTGAGTTCTCTCAAAATGGACCCAAGTATTATCAGATGACCAGTACTTAATCTGAAAAATTCTTCGATGTTTACAGATACAAAATTTGGCCAATATATAGGGATAATTCGGTTTTACTTTTCATCTTTATCCTTACATGTTATCCAAAATGCTCATTAATCTAAACATTAACCCTGCCCAGCGTTGCTTTACTTCAGTTATGTCAATTGAACTTACGTATAACAATTCTTCGTGTTTGGTTAAGAATAAATATGTTTTTCCTCACTGTATCATCATATATTCACCCATCCATATATTACCCCTGTAAAACGTTGCTTAACTAATACAACTAACTTAACAATCATACGAAAACGAATATTTCAAGGTTCCCAGGGCATTCTAGCTAAGATATGTAACGTGAAATGAGGGTAAAAGTGCTGTATGAATCCTTTCTTAGGATTAAGCTTAGTCTCGGCTTAGCCGAAAATGTCGTGTCAGCTCAAAGGAAATGTTCTACTGATATTAGGGAAAGGGATCTTAGCTCAATAACTCATTAGGTACACGGTTTCATTCTACTAAATTGTTATATAATATATTTTAAAGAAATTGGTGTTTTATTCATTATTTTTTGTCATACTTTTATTCATATACTACAGGAGACCGGGTCGTAGTAAATAAAAATGAGTACAAATCGCGAGTGTTTCAAAACATACTTTTATTATGTAGTAAAACAATATAAAACAAATTTGTCAGAAAATGTCAAAATGAATACAGAAAATTCATATTCTTTAATTAACAAACAAAATATGTACAAACTAAAAACATAAAAAACACTAAAATCTAAGAAAAAGTGAATATTATTTTAATGAGTATATTGGGTTATTTAGTTGCAGTAATAATAGGCTAAACTTGTATTCAAGTTCCAGAAACTACTTATGAACTACATATTCGGTATATAATGAGATATACAATATCATGATAAAAAACAAGACGTGAAAGAAAATAGATTAATATTAAATTTCCCTGCACCTTAAACCGCACCTAGTAACCTCGCGATCATCATTCAGTATATGCAACGTACAGTTTAGACACATAACAAACGTGTTCACTACCATTAACCCTTGATGGGTAGTCAGAAGTTCAGGTCCATCTCCGAAATCGCGAGGTAGTAATTCTATGGCCACGAAATTGTACATAGGAATTCATTAAGTTTTATTTCGCGGGATTTAAACCCTGTACCCACTAATACAGAGTCAAGCCCCGAACAACTGAGCTACACCGAATTACTGGCAGTTTTAAATTATGATATTAAATAAAATAGATAAAAAGCAAATAACGTATTTGTAGAGACAATTAGATTTAATTAAAAACACAATTATCTTATACAGTACTGTGTGCTACGAATGAAACATATGTTCGTTTAACGCTATGTTTGACCTACATTTGGATAAGTGACATTTTGTTTATGTGTTGCCAGGATTAGCGAACATTGAGATAAATTATTTACGAAAATATATGTCTACTATCTAGAAATATGATGTTTCAAATTTGCAAACTGACAGCTGTCATTTATAATTTCAGTAAACACGAAATCTGATTACGAAAGCAATGCTGTGAAACGTTTTATATTTTAACTTGTTATAAAAGTATATTAGCATATTATGAAATTTAACAAAAGATTTAGTTGTGTCTCTGCGATGTAGGAGTCGAAAACCCTATACAAGTTTGGTGTGACGACCTCCGTGGTGCGATCGGTTAGTCATCTGGGTTCGATTCCGGGTGGAGGTATAGTTAAGAACTTTCTTTTTTTCGTTTTCCAGCCCGGTCGTTGATTATATATGGTATATATGTAGTCATATATATATTAATATGTAAATATTTCTTAAATATACGTTAACTATTATACTTAATTCAAGTCTAAAATGTACTTAGCAAGGGGCTAGTTCAATTGGTGTAATAATGTCCAAATATTATTATTTCTAGCCAAAAAAATATTTGACTAATTTCTCAAGGGAAATAACATATGTGTGTGTTAGAAATATTTTCATCTACGTCATCATTTAACCCGCACTCGAAAGTAAAAGCTCAAAACCCGATCGTAAAATAAATCTCACGTTAGATTTAAAGCCACGGCATTAAGCATAATTTCCTTGCTGAAATCCCGGGTTTAATTAAAAATAAATGCTGAGGCAGAGGATTTATGAAAGTGTCAACTCATACATATATTGCAGAGCGTTAGCAAGCGACAAATTGATGTCGACGCTGCACGGAACTCATTATCGCATGTTAATAACGTTCTTCTGTACGCCGATGGTTCTGCTCATAACTAGATGACAACTAGGGATAACCTTATTAAATTCACGGAGGTATAAACGCTACTTTAGTGCATGGAATTAGATTTAGAATCTCATTAATTGTAACAATTATTTTAGAAAACACTTTAAGTCTTATTTACTAAGGGTTAGGGATAAATATGTAGAATATTTAGAAATATTTGTGAAGGCATCTAGTTTATTGTTTCAAAATATTTAGTTCCTTTTTAATATATTTCAGGATATTCATTATTTCTTTTTAGGTTAATGTTAATTCAATACCTACACATTGTACTTAAGGTTTTTTTTTAATTCTCTATTAAGCCATTCACCACTAAGGTTATGTCGGCTGAAATACAAACACTGATGCCACGGAGTTTGAACTTCTTGTTATTCCATCGCCATGGATACACCAACGCCGCCAGCTGCTACAACCGACGAAAAACGAAATCGAAGCTTCAATTCTTCTGTTCATTGTTCTTCGGTTCGTTCCAGTTGAGAATCTAAATCTTATCCAATAGCGAACATATTTAGCCAATTTGGCATCACAACGAACTAAATATTCAGCCGAAAGTAATTATTTGTATTTTCAACTATCACTGAGCGGCTGACATTGTTGATGAACCATAGACGACTATTGTACTTAAGGTTATAGAAGGAATTTATGTCCAACGTTAGTCCGAGTATATGGACTGATAACGATACCTGAAAAAACATATTCATGCAATATTTACGATAACATTTTACGGCAAAGTCAAAACGCGTAAAAACGAGGCTTAAGTCGGGTATTCCTTTGACAGCCCTTAAAAGATATACGTCAGGAACAGCTTTCTAGGGGACGGAATACGAAGTAGAAATATTAAGGAATAGATTGCTAGGTACAGTCAACTCTGAAAGTGCAGTCCCAGTAACTTTTTATAAGGTATACGTTTATAAAAACAAAAGACAATATTTTTCATTTCGAAGCACGCAAACATGTAGTGACCATGACAATGCATAGAGATCCCGCCATATAAATTGGCAGTTGGGGGCGTCGCCACAGTCGCGTAATTCAGTGTTACCAGTAAACACGCCAAAACTAGCACTCACTGTGCCATATGTCTCGATATATTATAGGTTTCATTTGTAACGGTCTTTGGTTGCAGAGCTATAAACTCAAATAAAACAAATTAATATATCAAAGTCAAAATATGTTTATTAAACTATTTCAAACATGATTAATAATTAACGGGACTTATCCTTCATATTAAATATTACATATATTATGTGTTCCTTCACTCTGTCCGCAATAGACCGTTTAGTCTGTCCGACGTAGGATTTCCCACAGCTGCAATCAATCTTATACACACCCTTATATCTTATATCATGAGTATAAATCGCGAATCTCTTAAAACTATTATTTCAAACATGGCACTGAGCATTGTCTTTACATATTTTTTACCGAGGTTAGATCAGCGGAGACCCTAGCTTGGAGAAGAACTAACAAGAAACTCCGGAAATCAATTTATTATAATCATCCTTAACAAACATAAAAATTACAAAGAGTGGGCAAAAAACACAACGCTGGTAATACTAAATTTACCTTTCATACAAAATAACACGCAATGGCGGTAACGTCAAATTTAGTTCCAAGTTTGGCTACTGCCACCTTATGTGGCGGGATCTCTATTTATTACGTATGCTTCAGTAGGTATTCGTTTGTTTCATTCAACAGGATTTACTCGTATTATTTCACACATACATTCTATTACACAAATATGTATACATATCTTTTGAAATACGTAGAAGTCAGTAACTATATACTCGTACATAAACTTTACAACCATAATCCCTTGTTAGAAGTTCGGTTGTCAGAAATTACACCGAGTCCATCTCCGCAATTGCGGAGTTATATTTATATACAATATAGTCACCTGAATATTCTATCTACCTTTTCGGGTACCTATTATACCAACTTAAACTTAACTCTTGTCGTTTTCACATTAATTCAACCAAAGTTACGCCCGTTACAGAGTTACTTGAACTACCCTAACTTGTTAAGTTATTGTGTTTAACTAGAGGATCATTATAACAAGGGTGAACTTACTTAGGAGCCTTCAAACTTTGACGGAACTCTGTCGATATAAGGCACTTTCACACATTATAATTCATTAAAGGAAGCGTTCAGTTCGGTAAAGTTTCGGGCATTGACTCTGAATGATTTATTGCATTGAATAGATAAATTGATGTTATTGAAATTGAATTGATTATGGGTTTACAAAAGTTCCCAATACTTCAATTCAATTCAGGTAAAAATATTTGTTACATATATCACGTGCTAGAATGGGACATTAAAAATACTAACTAGCAGCTGTTCTTTCCGGCATATCGTAGGAAGCAACTAGGATACGAGGGGTAATTGGGACAATGGGTTAACAACTTGCCACTAATCCATCATATAACATCAACACCCCAATATTCATGCTAAAACGTGACCTTGGAGATATTACCGTGTCTCTAAGGTTGTGTCAACCCTGAAAGAGATTAAAGGACGTCTCGTTAAACATGTACAGTCAGCGCTAAAAGTGCAGTCCCAGTAAATTTTTAGAAGGTCTAATAAAAATGATTTATTCTGATTTTAAATGCATATATTCGATACCCAATCACGATTAAATACTTTTAAACACCAATATTAGAGAAAAAAACACACATGGGTGTTACAAGTAAATTTCCTTTCACATGCGTGACACGCAAGCAATGTTCCGAAGCGAAACCTTTTTGTAAACGTTAGGACGTGGTATGAATTATTTTAGGCCTCACGCCTCTATTGGCGTATGATTCTACTTAGATTTTTTACGTGCTGTTTTATCCTGAGCATATATGACTTAAAAAAATCCGTAGGGTATAATAATATGTATGTTCAGGTTTTTAAATACTCTTTGGAGTGAAAAGCATCCCGTACTAGACTGGCACGTCAAAAACTGCTCATTAGCTGCCGTTCTTCCCGTCATGTCGTAGGAAGCAACTCCGGGACTAGGGATATATGGAATCTATTGGGCAATAGGCTAGCAACCTGTCACTTATATTCCATATGACATCAAAACCCCAATATACATGCTAATAAGTGACTAAGAACATCTTCTTAGTTTCTTGTCTCAAAGGTTCCGTCCACCCCGAAAGGGATTACAGGTCGTGAATGTATATGATGTATATGTGAGATATACCATTTCAGTGGTTACTTTTTGCTTTACTAAAAGGCGTCTTGTTGGCTTTGATTTTAAATAAACATAGACAACAATTTAGAAGACAATTGTTCAATACGTTTATTCTCGGTTAATACGTAAGTCCTTTCTTATTACATGCAAGGAAGAAAGGCAGCTAGTTCACATTCTATTCACGTCCCAGGTAACACGAGCTGCAGTTTATCTTCGTATCACCCTACTAAAACGCTACGACCTCCTTGAGCGAAACTTACAAAAGAATTACACGAATCGCCGTAAAGTTTACGACAAAAACGCCCCACTTTGAAATAAAAGTGTTTGATTGCGTTTCCCCACATTAAATTACGGCCAGACATCAATTAAAACTTTAACGGTTTTACAAGAACAGTGAGGGAAAACATCGTGAGGAATCCCGCCTGTTTCGAAACGGGTAATAATCGGTAACCATACCCCGGCATGGCTTACCATCTGTCATATTGGATAATGAGCACGTAAAAGTGGGTTTTGGGTGGCCAAAGACCGACATAAGTAGTAGATTGTTCGATTTGTTCCCGGGTTCGATTCCCGGTGGAAGCAGAGTTAAGAACTACGCTTTTCTTCTGCTTTCCAGTCTGGTCGTTGATTATATATGCTATATATGTATTTATATATGTATAATAAGTATATATTTCTTAAATAACGCAAAAGCGCCGTATACCGACCACTGATAGAATTGACTACGTAAATCACAAAAAAGATAAAGAAAATGTTTAAAGTATAATACTATAAAACGTTCTTTAAAAAGATTACGATATTTACTTTCATAAAATCACAAAGAAAAATATCAAATTTGCCTTTTTCTTACCTAAATCTGGTATCAAACTCAAAAAATTTGATTAATACCGAGAGCTCTGTTTACCGACCGGCTGACGCCTGACGTTCCTGATTCCGACCACTGAGGTGCCTGATTCCGACCAGCCGTATCTCGCCAGCTAAAATACCTTCTATGCTCACAAAACGAAAGAAATCAAGCCTTTAATATAACCCCGTAATAAGTATGCTACCTGCTTGTAAATTTCTTAAAAAAAAATCGATATTTTATTGTTGTTGACAAAGCAAATCATGCTGCGAATATTTAGTATGTAAAATTTATTTGTCGCGGCCTTAACACATAGACCAGCGTCAGTACCAAAGTGGCGTAGTCCCTCTCTCATTATGAATTGACTTGATATGTAGGGTCGAGAAGAACATTCATTGCCGTAGACCTAAAAACCAGCTTTTTATGATGGTCATGGAGTGGAATTGAAACTAGAGCGTTGCATGGCGTAAGCAATTGTGGAACTCTTTTTGAAACATCCAGGTGGCTGACAAATAACACTCTTGTGAGAGCTGAAGGGCCTCATCTTTGTCACCTTCTCTTCTGCCAAACCGAACAGTCACTCCATACCTAAACTTATACTGTATTGCCCTTGTTCGCTTTCAAGGCAACAAAAGAGCTGGTATGAGACGGTGAATAGGCGTAAACGAAGCCAGAGAGATTGTCAGGATCGTTCAAGGTGACGATCGATAGTCTCTGCTCATCCCATTAGCAAAGCGTATGTTGATTATCATGAATGCTTTAGAAAGACAGGATAGTATGTCAGAATCTCTATAAGAAGTGAACGATCAGGAAGTGGAACAAGTAAAAAAGTGAGAATCTGGTATATTTGGCAAGTATGTTGACTAGATATGGTGAAGGTCATATAGAGCGGGGAAGAGACTGAAATAGGGAAATATGACAAACGGGGTTAAGATAGTTTGATGACTGGTCGCTGGTTGAGAGTGGATTCAAAAACGCCGTTCTGGTTCCTACTTTTATATATGGTACTGAATGTTGGGTTTGGAAAAAAGTATCACGGTAGCATAATGCAATACAGATCAGGTTCCTAACAAAATATGTAAGTACATAATAGAAGATTATGTGATAGGGTAAGGCAATAAATGAAGGCGTGAATGATGCCGTATTAAAGAAGATGGTGAAAATATCAAAAAGAATGTAGAGGTTGTTTAGGCAAATGGAGAGGATGCATGAAAGCTAGGCTACGAAAATATTTACAAAACTTAGATTGGTAGCGCTGGATGAGGCAGGCCACGTAGAAGTTATGCTGATCTAAATATGATCTTCCCAAAGTGGGTTTACATAGGGAAAGGAACAGAAGACACACGAGATCTTTATGAGAATCGTTCAAGGTGGCGAACAATAGCATATCCCTATACCGTTAGGGTAGTACAGGGGTTAATATATGTAATATATAATAGATGTATGCACTAAACACCTAAACTAACACATGCAGACTGATCCATGTACTAAGAAACCAAAGGTTCTTGAGTTGGACGGATACCGGTACATGGTGATTAAATCGTGTCCCGATTCCGACCAATCATATTATTTCGTAATTAAATTTTAAATTTTAACATATCTACATATTTTTAGTACATTTTAACATTATTGACACTTGACTAATATAACAAAATAGCAAAAAAGTAATTATATCTGTTTAAAATGACTAAATAGTAAGCATTCAAAACATTCAATGTTAGACGTAATGATACGTATTGAGAATTAAAAGTCAAAGTTTAGACACTTTTTACAAAAAAACTATAATAGTTAGTATTGGTCGGATACAGGTCTTTAAAATAAGAATAGTCTTAAGAGTAAGAAAGTTATCATGAAATAATCTCAAAGCTCATCAAACAAATGAAAAATAGCTTTATTCCCAAAGTACGAAAATCCTGTATCCGACCAGAGTGGTCGGTATTCGGAACGTACTCGTTTTATAGAGGACCAGATACCGACCATTATTATTTGCTTGATATTTTGAATAAAATACGCAAATATTACTTGCTGATTGATATCGACGGTGCTCAACAAACCAATAAATGATATGATGCAAAAATACTACGAATTAAGCAAAGTTTTCTTCAAAATAATCCAGATCTTCGTTTACGCCGATTTATGTTTTTTTCGGATCCGATTTGTCAAAAAAAATTCCCTTGCGACGATTTCGGTCTAATGAGATATTTGCTGTTAACGTATCTAAACCTAATTTTGTCTTATAATGTAATATAAATTTATGAACTAATTGAGCGCAAATTCATAACTTTAACGTGAAATTTATAAGTTTAGGAGGGAAAAAACCAAAATGGTCGGATACAGGAGGTCGGTCGGTATACGGCGCTTTTACGTTATACGTTGACTAGTACCTTTACACAAGTCTTAAATGTACTTACCAAGGGGCTAGTTCAATTGGTGTAATAACGTCCTACAATATAATATTTATTATTATTATTGTGGATATTCATTCTCTGTGTACCCCAAAAGAGTATACGCTTCTAATTGCATATGGAATATAAAATGAATATCGGAATCGTTGGACGGGAAGACCCCATTAAATTTTTATAGTATACATTTTTTGTGTAACTACAAATCTTAAAAGTGTACTTTTGACAGAGGATTCGAATGACAGAAGCGTAATTTGTCAGGATCGTTCAAGGTGGCGATTATACTCTTTATCTTTTCCTTTGGAATAATATTAGATTAGAATAGAATATTAAGAAATATAATATAAAGAATATTACAATATTAGGCTAGATTAGAATATTAGATAAATGGAAGAATATTAGAATCGAGAATATATGTAATGTAAACTTAACAAAGAATTGGTTTAATCCAGTCTCGTAAGCTTTGGGAAATGTTGGCAGCTTGCCCTGACTATTTGTAGAAGAATTCTGATACCTGAAGTTAAGTGCTCACTTCAGATTCAGTGTGTCAAGTGCTTACTCATGCATTTGGCTTTAAGTAACGTGATTCTAAGAATAATATTTTATATGAACGAGTATGCTTACATAAATTTTCCAATGCCTTTTATTTTATATTCTATTCACTGATGAATTCAACGATATTGATATACTGCTTAACACAATATCTAATTACACATACTCCACTCATACTATGTGAACGTAAAACAATATTTATATATTGAAATGCATACGTACATAGCAGTAAAGTTGCAGCAATTTCAAGATTAGAAGAATAAATTGCTGTGCTATATTGTCGTTATTTATCGGAGTGGTGAAAATTCAAATATACATACATAATAATAACATGATCTGAATTTCAGCATTTGCACGCCCAAATGAGACGTACCCCTAGATACGTGGGCGATAATGGGACATTATTCTTTTACTTCTTTTCCTAATCATTTAATCAATATCTTGCAGATGTCATTTCTGCTATCGATGAAGATTGTATGTACATATGTCGAGAGAACGTTTTACGGAAGTTAATGGAGCCTCTAATATCATATTAAAAAAAAAACAAAATAAAGTAATTATAAAATAGCATTGATACCCAATTAAAATGCCTGTTTTTTGAACACAATTACTCCCTGAGTTTTCGCAATATAGGCTGTTATTAATTCCTGGTTCCCCTAAAACTCAGTTCCTGTTGCAAGTAATTTTCAAATTTTTCGATATGCATTCTCTCATTTAATAGTGTACTTAATTAAAAACACCTGTTTCATCGTATCATATCATAAACACACCACAGTTCATTTAATATACTCCATATCGTATCACACTAATAATAAAATTGCATACTATTTTATATATAAAATAGAAAACAAATATTTGATAGTAATTTGTATTTTTAGAATATAGACCATATTATTATACTGTGAAACAAATACAAACTAAACCCAAACTGCAATTTCACAACAAATACCAGGATCCCATGTCTAACTGATGGCACTAAATTATACAAGCGTGAGATCAAACGCCCTCTTTCGTAGCCTATCTAATAAAGATTTCAACGTCCCTTTTATGTGACGGACAAAGAGTTGCGGTGCGGTATAAATCACTCAATGTCCGAAATAGGTTTGCTCCAATGACTTACTAAGACTAAGGTCACCCGATGTTTGGGAATAAATCACTTGAAACAAATCTGTTTTGTACCAGCACGTACTTATAATAATGATATGTGTACGTAAGACATACGTATACATCACGTCTTTTGATCCCTTTCGGGGTAGACAGAACTTTGGAGATATGATAATATCTCCTAGGACATTTTTTAGCATGAATATTGGGGTTATGATGTCATAATGGAACAATGCTGACAGGATGCTAGCCCATCGCTCAATGGATTCCTGGACCTTTGTCGCCTCTCACATGCTGGGACTAAACGGCAGCTAGCTAGCATTCTTTTTATGTCCCAGATTAACACGAAACATTATAATATACATAATCAGAACCATGTTTAAATGCCCCTCTGCTAAACTGCTGAGTTATAAAATAAATCAATAAGGGTATGTACTATCAACCTATCAGGAATAGCCTATGTATCTCACCACAGCACAGATATTAGCGCTAAAAATAATCTTTCAGATAATAATATTGTCTCCGAGTTTTTCACACCCTGATGGGGAATAAAACACGTGAATATATATGCATGAATGCATAGCCTGTGTGTCTCGCAGACTAGGAGATTTCATACATAATTTATTTTGTACAAGAACTGACGTTGCATGTTATGAAATCAAATGGATTAAATTTGCATAATGCCTTAGTGACTTTTCATAAGAAATATACATACATTCACGTGACACTGAGAATTTTTTATCAAAAGAATATGAGTAGAGAATAATAATATATATATAATAAACTATAAACATTTTCACGTCTAATAATACTTGCAGGACAAAGCCTTGGGTAGTTAGATATTATAATGTCCATCGCCGCGATTGCGGATGTAGTAATTATTGAGTCACCTCGAACCTACGTGTTGACCAGATAGTATACAACGTGACACGTGGTAAGAGCAAGAGTTATCGAATCAGCATCTCACGTAACAGGATTAAAACGGATTGACATATACTAGCTCCGGCTATGATATGATTGGAGAAATAGATAGGTTTCCTCTCGATGCTTTCCCTCTCCTATAATACTATTTGGAGCATTACGCAAATAAAATGAGATAAAAAACTCTTTATTGAGTTAAAATACACGTTAACTTATGTATAAACGGTAGTTATACATTGTTAAAATCATGTATATTTAAATGTATTTATATAAATAAGCCGAGTGTAACAATGGAATGAAAGTGGCTAGTCAGAATTAAGACAAATGGGAATCCGTGACCAGGAGTTAGTGTATGTATATAATATAGAAACAAGAGAGAAATAATAAAAAACAGCATTCAACCTCTTTTTTGCTTCAGAAACGTTGATTGTTACCGGCTTAATCAATAAATGTATAGTTAGCCATTATCAAACTACATTTAAGAAAACGTTGATTGTTTTGAAGACCTCTTTGGCGCGATTGGTTAAACACCTATACACTAATCGCAAGGTCCCGGTTTCGATTCCCGATGGAGGCAGAGTTAAGAACTACGCTTTTCTTCGGCTTTTCAGTCTGATTGTTAATTATAAGTGCTATATATGCTTTATATGTATTTATTTATACATAATACGAGTATGTATATATTTCTTAAATATACGTTGACTAGTTCCATTAACACAAGTCTTAAATAAACTTACAAGGGGCTAGTTCAATTGGTGTAATAGTGTCCTAAATATTATTATTAGACTGAAAAGCAGCTAATTATATTATTCAAGACCCAGGATAGTTCAGGATTTATTTCATCAAAATTTCTGCTTATTAAAGTTCGTAGGCAAAACCTTTTCACATTTAAACCATATGGCGACGTAGACAACCATTAAAGTTAATCTCTTGAATTTTAGTAGGGCTTTTCGTTGTAAATGTTTCAGGTTAAGTTAATGGTGATACTTGTTGCTAATGTGTTGAAGCTTAAAGTTATTTTTATTGGTGTTCTTAACAACTTTTAAATAATTAATTGTAGAATTATTCGTAATTACTAATAAAACTATTATTTAAACCTTTTTATTCGTACTTATTACGTGTGTTCCATAATAAATGTTGAACCGTAGCCAAATTTGACACAAATACATAAAACTCTACTATACCACATTGAATATCGGTATATATACCTTCACGTTCTTTAATCCCTTCAGAGTGGAAAGAACCTCGGAGATATAATAAAAATAATAATATCTCCTTGGTCACTTTTAACTTTAATATTAGGGGTTGCGATGTCATAATGGAACATTGGTGAAAGGTTGCTAGCCCATCGCCCGCCCAACAGATTCTATTTACCCTTAGTCCCGTAGTCATCTCCTACGACATACCAAGAAGAACGGCAGCTAGTTAGCATTGTTTTAACGTCTCAGACTAGCATAGGACTTGACAGCATTGAATATCGGTCTAGTTACTTATTTATTTACTCATAATGTCCCTTACCCGTTGAAATTCTTTCCCCCTCACTACACAAATAGGTCGCAATATTATCCAGTGCATATTATAAGTAAGTGCCTCGATAACCCTTAGGTCATAGCCTTCAAGGGTATAATTAGTTCAGTTCAGAAACTGTTAGGCAAATAAGCTTAGCTGGTGCTTGTAAGTTAGAAGGCTTCTTTTTTAGTAAAGGTGTGATAAGTTTATGCAAGTACTCGTACAATAGGTTTAAACATTGTTATATTAAATAATGTATATCTTCCTCATCACTACATAGTATAAAACAAAGTCGCTTTTATTGTCCCTTTGTATGCTTAAATCTTTGAAATTACGCAACGGATTTCGATGCGGTTTTTTTAATAGATAGAGTGATTCAAGGGGAAGGTTTATATGTATAATAACATCCATTAAATAGTGGAGTAGGCTATATACTTTATACCCGTGCGAAGCCGGTGCGGGTCGCTATTAAATGTTTATAGCAAAAGTGTGTACGCATATATTGCTAGATTTACTAACGTTAGATAACATCGTAAGGACACATGTCTAAACGTCGGGATAGGTAATGGTCATTGCCTGTATACAGCAATACGGTTCACTACCTATCACGTTAGTTGCATTCTATATAGTGAATCGCGGGCTTCGAGTGGCTTATATCTAAGATGCCTTCGATATTTCGAATACGAGCACTCAAGTCTCGGACTTACAAGGAGTGTATACACAAATCCTGCGGCGTATGTTTGTTTATCATGCCTCTAATTTTCTAATATCCCTGACTATCGATCGCAACCAAGAACGATTCTGTCAAATCTCGCTTGCTTCACTCACACCATAAACCTTCTTAAACATGAACTTCTGTACTTTACGCTACGGACACCCGCCTAGAGAAGAATGTCTCCATTTGATCTGTATAATATGTTCTACGCGGCCTTTTCCGTCCACCCCTACCTTCCAAGTTATTAAATTATGTTTTATGGAAAAGGTATAAAGGTTTAAAGGTAAAGTTACTATGTTAAAAAATTCAATAAAATTAATCGTGTGTAGTTTCATACATTACATTAAACATGTATAATGTTCACGTATCACGTTATACCTATTTCGCCAAATATGTTTAATATAATTCTCTCCTCAACGTGTTTTATTAATTTCGTTGTGTAGAGAACTTCTGGAACATAATATCTGCACTGTCACCGTTTGTATAGTTATCAGTCATTTTGGTGACAAGTTGGTAGCCTGCGCCCAAATGATCACGGTGATTTGACGAAAAGTAACATAATTAAACTTTAGATGAAGTCATATTTCCACCTAAACTCTTTAAAAAGAGTTTAGATTTTGATATCCATCTTAAAGATATTTTTGACTAAAGTACAGTGAAGGTCGGGATCTATATTAGCAAATGTTTTTATTAAAGGTATTCTATACTACGAAAGCAGGTTAGATACTCTCATTACTATGAGGACAAATCGTAACGTAACGAAATATGTTCGTTTGCATTGGATGTTAATATAATATCATTGTGAGATAAGCAGTCTCTTTCTGTAAATATCTCGAAATAAATCCCTTGAGGAGGCCTATGTCCAGCAGTGGACTGTTATAGGCTGATTAATTGATAGCGATATGATTAACCACCTAAATGATGTTTTTTATACAGAATGTATGGCAAAAATTCATTAAAATTCTTATGGTTATCAAATTATTATTATAATTATTAAAAAATATATATAATCAAATTAAGTATAAATACAGTTAGTATAAAATCTCGTATGAGTGAAATAAGTGTGAATTTGTATAACTAGATAATATCTATGTGTTATACATATTATGTATGTGTTAATCTTCTCTCCTTAGGAACGTAATCCGATCTGTTTTGTAGACGAAAGGCTGAGTAAAGTAGAGGGGTGATTACGTAGGAGTTACCCTTGTAAGTCGTATGGTGCTCAAACAAATGAAATGTTATATGTACTTAGTTGTAAAGATATAGATGATTGTACTTTAACAGTTTTACTAATGCATAACAGTAATTGTCTTTTTGAATTGACGAATAATTTAAAATCGACGTCCTTCCTGTTTCCTCAACACATAAACAACATAACACTCATCTCTCTACACACAGAGACACGTATAACTAATCTATTAAGCAATTCCAATATTATTTGCCATTTAAAAATAACCATTGCATAAAGGCTTACTTAAACCAGTACAAAAACAGATGTAACCCACATCACAGGCGCAATAAATGTCTGGGTGACTAGTACGCCACATTGCACATAAATCCTAGTGACAAGAAAAACAAACAACGCCTCTGCTACGTTGCGGATTTCATGAAGGTTTCACAAACTATAACGTAAATAAAACTGTAACTAGAAAAACATGCTAAATATAGCTAATCAGATTCTTTTTACATACATACACATAGTGCCTGATACCCTTTAAGGAGGAAGGCAGAGATCACCGATCCCCATCTGTTCCGCTCAAGACATACCACTTTCGCTTTATTGACATCATACACCTCCTCATACATACTCGGTGGTTATAGGTACTTCTAATGTCACCCTTTTCAATATGGCGTCTATGTGACTTGGATCTTCTTATTTTGTTAAACTTGTGGAGTTTTATGTACATAGACATTCCCACACATGCACGTCCTTTAATACATTTTAAGGTGGACTGGTGGCCAAATCCTCGGAGATATAATATTGCCGAGGTACGGGTATAAATATTAGGGTTTTGATGTCATGTGACACATTGCTGACAGTTTCCAAGACCATCGCGTCGCGTCGGCTAGAAATGGCAAGAAGAAGGCAGTTAGTTAACATTTTTTCTCGGTTCCAAACTAGCAAGGAACTATTTATATATAGGTACGTGTATTTATGTAAAAATATAGCCCTTATTTTGCTATCACTATAGTCGAAAATATTGGTTTAAGCTAAATAAGAGAACAACCGTTTACCGATTTTATCTTTCTAGATCCCAAATTTAAAAGTAACTAAACAATTAAAACTTTTTTAATCATATTTGTCATCTCTTCAACTAAGAAACACTTAAGGAATTTGAAAGTAAAGTCTTGTTATTTAATTATCTCTTACGACATGCCGATTCAATCACAAGACGAACAAATTTTTTCACGGATACCATTAAGCACAAACAATTTAGGATCACTCTCTAATAAATTGCCTCGCCATTTTATAGCTAAGTAAAGCATTGAAATCTCCTGCTAATTCACAACCGGAAATTGAGTTTGGAAAGTCCAGTTTTACGACGAATCGAGACGGTTTACTATAGTGAAAACTCAGAATAATTTCGCTTCCATTCTAAAGCTATAACTTTAAGTGATTACTAAAAGATTGTATCGACACATACGTATATATTTATAAGTATAATACAGTCTCATATATTATAAGAAGAACAATCGTGTACTTAATTTTAGTGGAGAAAACTTCGGGGATACCATAATTTATCCTAGGTCACTTATTAGCATGAATATTTGGGATGTCATCTTATTTGGAACATTTTTGACAGGTTATTAGCTCATCGCTTTAAAAAGCAAAGTAACACGTAATATATGAGTATAAAACAGTTCCTGTATAAGTCTTAGCAAACAATCTAACCTAAATATAGCATAGGTATGATAATTCATGAGGTATAAGGCAGCTTATAATCTCTTAAGCACATGTTATACGAATATAAGGCAGTTCGTTCCTACATAAGTCTTGGAGAACAAACGAGTATTGTTTACGGAAGCTTGCGCTGCGGAATAAGCCACAAAAAGTAATTAAGTTGAGAGCACTCCACTTCGGTTCAGCCGGGACAAAGTAGAGAGCCAGAGTAACCACAATGACTGTTCCAACTACACTGACTATTAGGCTATATGGTTCGGGTTTGAGGTGTTTATTTGTACCTTATTTTAAACACGTTATGAAAGAAATAATGTATGTTTACCTTCGTCTCGCTTAGAAGTGAATTTACATCTTACTAGGTTATGTGTTACTTTGTTTTATAAATTCATCTCATAATAACGTCGATAGTTTTGTAAAAAATGACCTAGGATTCATTGTTGTATTGTTGTTGTTGTATCTCCGTGGTTCCGTGAAAGCGCTTAAAGAAGTGTGAGTTTGTGTATAATATAAAAACAATATGTGGTAAACAAGGTTTTGTTTCTAATTTTGGTGTTGTTTGGAAAAGGTGCACTCTGGTATACACCATAATGTATCGACAATGTTTACTAGGGACACATAAAAATAAACATAATATACATTTAACTAATTTAATTTCTTGTAGAGTGGTCAGTAGTTTTGTGTGTCCTTCTGCACGGAATAGGATATTCACTGTGACAAGTAATGTTCACTACTTATCTACCAATATGGCTATATTGCTATGATCCTTTGTTTAAGAATGAGAAACTTTCGTTACCAAGTTCTCTCTCATTGTAAAAATAAACAGTTACCATTGTCTGATTTCTCTAATGACCAAAATGCAATTAGATTAATTTTACATAGATTTATGTTTGTTACTATTGTAAATTTAATATTGTTTATTCAAAAAAATTTGTAAATGGTATTTATGAAAAACCAATTATTTTTTAACTTTAAGCTTAAAATTCATAATGAAACCACCTGAGCCATGCCATTTCATACTGAAGTATTTAATTATAAATTGTGTTCAGAACATGATTGCATTAAGTGCTATATTAAACAATTATGGTGGCTAACGATTATTCTGAAAATTGCTCAGCCTGAAGGGAATTGAATTAACGGAGTTGCTAATAAATGTTTTAATTGACTTTGAGATGCTGCGTAAAAAGTAATTTTAGAAGATATAAAAATGTAAATAAATAAGAAAATGTACAATTTGTATAAATATGATATTTATCATGAAGCAGTAATTAATTAAAACACACCGAAGTTGTTCAAGAACATACGAATTTTAAAAGACCAAAAAGCGTTCTTCATTTTCCTAAAAATAATTATGATTACATCACGTTATTTAAGAAATTTACATTTATTTTACTAAGAAATTTAATTTCAATTATAACCTATAAAGAGACCGCAAAATAGTCATTGATGATCGTATGGACCTTCAAAACTATTATTCCTTCGATTCAATCAATGGGTGCGAGTGAAAAAGATAGATATGTCAGGATCGTTCAAGTTAGCGATCGATAGTCTGCTAATTCCATTACACATACACAAATACGCTACGTTGTCGCGTCCTTCAACCCTTGCAGGATAGTCAGAGATTCGCATGTACATCTCCACAATTGCGAAGGTAGTTATTCTATGGCTACCTTGTATCGACGTGTTGAGAAGGGAAGTAGAAGCGTGAATATATGTAATTATGTTTGTATCACTAACACTTTTTTACAAAAAAGAATCCGTTATCCAAGTTTTACAGCATATGTTCCTGGTTTTTGTGTTTTTTACAAACAAATATTTAGCAACATGTCCCTTTGTTGCAGGGGCGTCGGCTGAGGGGGGTGGCGCGGGGTGATGCCGGCTCGCAAGGGGCTGTTGGCGCCCCAGAACACCTTCCTCGACACCATCGCCACGCGCTTCGATGGCACACGTGAGTACCGCACTAACACATACTACGAGTCTTCATTATTTGTGCTTCATATGTTTTACTATAGTGTATTCGCGTTAAGAAAATAGTGACGTCATCATTACCCTTACGATTTGACCAATGAGACGTGAAAACGAATGTCTGCGATTGGTCAATGTGACTTGTTTTCTCATTTACTCACGTCTCATTGGCCAGTTTAACCTCTGATTATCATGACGTCACTATTTTCTTAACGCGAATACACTATAGTACGTAAAATGTATACATTCAAGTTCTTAAATCCCTTTGGCGGTGGACAGAATTTTGGAGTCAGGATAAATATCCCAGATCAGCATGAATGTTGGGATTGTGATGTCATACGGAACATTGGAAGTTGCAAGCCACTCGCCCTATAGATACCTATATAAACGACGACCTCCGTGGCGCGATCGGTTAGACACCTGAACGATTATCGTTAGGTCCCGGGTTCGATTCCCGGTGGAGGCAGAGTTAAGAACTACGCTTTTCTACTGCTTTCCAGTCTGGTCGTTGATTAGATATACTATATATGAATTTATCTAAATATAATATGTATACATTTCTTAAATATACCTTGACTAGTACCCTTAACACAAGTCTTAAATGTACTTACCAAGGGGCTAGTTCAATTGGTGAAATAATGTCCAATTATTATTATTAAATTTATTCATGCATCAAAGTCAAATGTTTTTATTCAACACAAGTACAGTACATTCATTGAAAATCAAAACATTTTCCTGACTCTGGTTCACTCTTAGCATCATATTTAAGACCTTAAATCCGTTTCGGGTGGGCAGAACTTAGGAGACTAGATCTTCCAAGTCACTATGCAGCATGGATGATGTTGAGATGGCTTACGCAACATTGGAAGTTGCAAGCTTCTCGCCCTATAGATATGTATTAATACATAAATATAATATATGCGTTACGATCATCCTTCCTAGCCTCACAGTTTACTCTGTCAATCTATTCCATTGCGAAATTATGAATTCCATGGTCTACCTTCAATCGACGCGTTAAACTCTAGGCAGGACCCAATGTGATAAATGGTAGACCGTGTCGTCATATAGAAGCTCAATGCCAATTACATGTTCCGTAGAATGGGTAGTTTTCCTCACGATGTTTCCACTCACGAAATACTGATATTTTAATTTGCATTGGTACATGTTTATGTGATTATATTTTCTATGGTGGTTTCTTAATTCGTATTAAAGTCATATCAACTCCAATCTAACAAAAATTTAAAGTATTATTTCATTATGATTTCCGAAATTCAGCCAATTCAAAAAGGGATAAAACGTCTCGCATCGTATATTACGTACACTTAAGTGTTTAAAACAGCTTCCCAAAGCATTGAAGTACATTACTTTAAATGTCCAGCATTGGAATATAGTGGAACAAATCGAATCCACGCGAGTGCGATTGAATGGTCCAAGGACGGATTGCAATTCAATTTGCTCACTACACTACCATTTCGTTCGTTCTATCTTTTGAAGCGAATGTGATACGGTTTTGTAGTTTTTGCAGGTGATATGAACGTTGCTTTTAGCGAGATTAAAACACCAGTGGAGGCGGGATGTAGTGTGCTTCCTTGCTTTGTGTGTTGCCATTGAATGGTTAGTGTTTGGATATGGGAATGTACGTTTCTTTATAAGTTTTAAATGAATACGCTTTTCACGGTATTTTGACGTGAATACGCAAAAAATCTATGAGAAAGAGAAAAACGGTGTCGATAGAAGTACCTTTGACTGCCGAGTGTGTATGAGGAGGTGTATAAGTGTCTATGTAGTGAAAGTGGTCTGTCAGGATCGGAACAAATGGGGTTACGTGATTTCTGCCTACCCCTCTACAGGGAATCAGGCGTTATGTGTATGTATGTATGTATTGCAGTTTAATATCAAGTAATTAGGTAAAATATTAGGTTATTCGCAACTATGTTGTGTCCTCTTTGTAGACCATGTATGTCACTTCTTATCCAATATACATAGATAAATAATAACAATAATCGCGCGATATTGTCATATTAAATAAAACAAACAAGTCTGCCGTTTTAGAAAGAAACGGCAACTAGCTACAATTCTTTAAAATCGTTTTCTAGAACAACTCCATTTGTATTCAGATAAGGTTAGATTTTATCCAAAGTATAATCATAGTTTCAGAATCCGTTTGTAATGGAAAAGCCGGGATCTCATTTGAAGATAATAGCTTCAATCGATAGCTTTACATGACTATGATATAAACATTGATATTACTGCCCTCTATATTATTTGAGCATGTGAGGTTTTTAATACTTTCATAACTGAAACGCAATGAATCCAAATAATGATGATAACTAGCTACTTGTCTTCTCAGTATGTCTTGGATAACTAATTGCCAATTAGATTTCAATATATCTGTTATTTTTTTCATAATAAAGCTAATACGTAATAAATTATATACCATGCACATAAGCCGCGACAATTTTTATTTTATTATATATATTTAAATACTGTTTTTGTGGTTATGAATATACGCTTTTATTATCATTTACCAAATTTTATACCGTCAAAGATATGCCTATCCTAAACCTAACAGGCAGAAGTAAAAATGTGTACGTAATATAACATAAACATACGCTTCACGACTTGTAGTCGTGTGTGAATTCGACGGGGTAGTCAGAGGCTTGAATGCCCATCTCCTAAATTTGGAAGGCATGTTAGGTATGGGTCATTCGAAGCCCGCGTATCACTAGATAGACAGCACCCAACGTGATAGGTAGTGAACCGTATCGGCGTATATAGGCACTGACTATTACCTATCCTGAGGGATAGGCAGGTTTCCTCACGATGTTTTCCCTCACCGTTAGCGACTGTAAATTATCTACGTAAATATCAAAATATCATGTCTGTACAGTGAGTGACAACGCGCGGTAGTTCATTGACCTGCTGCTACGGAATTAGCATCGAGTGCATAATATCCCAGCATTCGGTACAAGATTGTGTTGTTTCACATAACTGTGGGATCACTGCTTGAGTTATTACGGGCATGACGTAAATAGGGTTTAGACTATCCTGAATTTTGTGCCGGGACTTGAAAAGAAGATAAACAGTTGTTGTATATTTACTTTTATTTTATAATTATTGGAATAATGCTCAAACTATTTACTATGCTTTATATTTTGTTTTTGATTTTGTATGTTTTATATAGGTTATTTATATTATTTATCACCGTGAATTAGAGTACGTAACGTATCTATACAATACGAGTTTCCGACCACCTCTTTGTGAACAGAAAACATAAAAGCAGTTTGTTCTCATGAAAAAAATATTGTTCGATAAATGCTATTTAATATTACAGATAAAGGTTACCAACACTTCGCCTACAACTTTTAGACAGAATAGCATCTAGTTACTTTCCATTCAGCAAAAACTGATTGAATTCAAGCATCAATATCTTATCAATTTGCCAAATTCAATTAAACTCAAAGAAACCAGCCAATATTGAATTATTTCAGCTGGCAACCCACAAAGGCATTATTTCAAAACTCTTCTGATACTCGAAATGAGTTATCGATTCAATATCATTCGACGGAGCTATTTTCATTTAGGGCCCCACTGATTTATTTCGTTATTCTGTTTATGGTTTTTGAATAATTAAGTAATAAAGTGTTTTAAACTGATAATTTAAAATTGCACTTACACTGTCGTCTATGTGCAGATAAATAAATAAGTATATGTAACTATATACGCTTTTTATGTCATGAGAGAACTATGGTTTTTGAGTATTTTGTGTTTTATCTCATATTCTAAAAATATGCATTCCTAAGTAAGACACAAAGTTGAAATAGTATATATGTATTTTATGCGTATGTTGACACAAACCTACATTTAATCAATTAAATCTGATAAAAGGTTACAAGGATAAACCAATAATAATAATATATATGAGTGAAGTGGAAGGGCGGTTACGTAGGGGCCAGCTCAATAAGACATATGACAGCCAGATAGACGCTATATTGAAAAACCGTGACGTTAGGAGTACCTATAACCGCCGAGTGTGTATAAGAAGATGTATGAGTCTCAATGAAGCGAAAGTGGTCTGTCAGGATCGGGAAAAATGAGAATCCGTGATCTCTGCCTACCCCTGTACAGGGAACGAGGCGTTATGTGTATGTATGTATGTATAAACCAATAAGACGTATCATACACACTCGTTGAACTAGAAAAAGACCTAATTGCCTTTCCTTTGAAAGCGAGCCATCATGCGATATTTCCTCAGCAGAATACGGCGGGTATATACGGGTGCCTTTGTGACAACAATCCTGGCATTTATATCGTCAAACAACATTTATTTTCCTGTCCTCAAACTCTATTGTTCTCCCGATGAGAAATGACCAAAACGTTTTTATAATAAAACAAATGAACGTCGCTCGTCACATTGTCTATACCTATTTGACAGAAACATTGTATGGGGATTTGATAAGGGTGAAGTTATGTACTTTTCTGCTGAATATTTAGAGAGTAATTAATTCTTCTTGAACAACATATATATTATTAGTTGTTTCTAAAATATTTACCATTATTAGGCATTTCTTGTGACAAATGTTATTTTGAAGCCTTTGTCGACTCAAATTCCACGGAATACCTATAGCTTAGCCTTATCACAAAAAAATCTATGTCTACTAAAAATAATTTTAAAATTAAGACAGCCTGAAACGGTAATCTTAAATTTAATATGTTCTATAAGGACTGATAAGATTTTTATTGGGCTATGACTTAGCAATCTGTGATCGAAAGATTGAAATCATCTCTCACATCGTCGTGATTTTACTTTCTCAAATTTATGACATTAGATTAAAACATAATAATGTAGTGAAAGGCTACTACTAAAGTGTAGGTAAAGGTAGATAAAAATTTCATTAGAAGATGACTTGACAACCTGTGATTGATATATAAAAATTGAACACTAATTAACATGATTTATTATAACGTTCTGAAATCTATGATATTTTATTTGCGAATCATATCACTACGGCTACGGTGAGGAAATAACATAGTGAGGATATTCTGCGGAATAGCTAATACTATGTACCTGTATACGTCGCTAGAACATAACTTGTCATATTATATGAAGACTATCTGTAGAAAAATGGTGTGCATTTGAGATAAAGGTCTAATTTTCAAATAATTAAGAAAAATTTAAAGTTCATCAACAGAAAAATTAGCAAAAAATGTACTATTTAGTTTTACATGTAAGAAGAATAAAATTGTCAATTTTGCAGACAACAAAACGCGGTATTGTATACCCAATTTCGTATATGAATATTGAACGTACAAACCAATGATTTGTACTTACAAAGTTTCTTGTTCAATTTATGAGGAAGCCTTACCAATTTTGACTTGTCAGCCATCATGTTTCGAAGTAAACTTGAACATTTGATGAATGGTCGTTCCAAGTTTCCGTTTCAATCGAACTTTATTGACTTTTCCCTAGGATTAAATAGAGACTTAATTAAAATCGTACCGCGTTTTGAATTTTCAGATAAGATCTATTGATGTACTTATCTTAACATTGATTTAAACAAACACAAGTATAATACTTAAATACAATGCGACATTGCTGCTTTTGTTTCTGCAGGATACGACTTTGATACGAGTTATTTAATATTTAGGATACTATTACACCAATAGAAATGACCCCTTGGTAAGTTCATTATTGTTGATTTGTGTTAAGGGTAATAAATACATAATTATATATATATTAATATATATATAGCATATATAATCAACAACCTAACTGGAAAGCAGAAGAAAAGCGTAGTTCTTAACTCTACATCCACCGGGAATCGAACCCGGGACCTCACGATTAGCGTTCAGATGCTAAATCAATCACGCCACGAAGGTCGTCAATAATATACATTAATGTATTCTATTGAGCGATAGGCTAGCAATCTGCCATCAATATTACACGTTATGCTATCACAATCCTGATAGGTATGCAAACTGTGATTAACAAGATAATTCTTATTCCTCTAAAGTTCAATACAACCCGAAAGTTATTGGAAGGAAGAAAGGCATCTTATTTATGACATAGAGTAAACCGGAACAGCGACAAAACTACAGCAATTTATCAAGTCGTCGTAAACATAAGTTCTGTTGGCAAATTGAATTTAGTCTTAGTTGTTCAACAGCAAAAAGTGTGATTTATTAGGGTAAACTAACGGAAGGGATGTTATGCATTAAATTGTTGAACTTGAAAGCGAGTGAAATGTAAACTAAGTGAGTGAAATTATATGGATGAATAAAGATGATGATTTCCTTGGTGACCCTTTGCATATGAGTAATCGCTCTGTAAACTACATGTATTATTAAATTTATACAACATGTTGCTAGCTTTTAAACCTAACAATCTTAGCTTTTTAACCTTTAATATAATTAAAGTCCCTTATTTTCTTATTATGACATACTAGGAAGAGAGTCAGCTACTATGACAAATCAGAAATTCATTGATCATCACTACGAAGTACTGTAGTCAATAAGAATCAATATGATAGGTTGTAACTTTATCACCATTTATTTACTGATTCGTACTTATGAGTATATTGATATCATATTTCGCTACCGTTTCCGAGCTGTATACTGTAAACACTGCAACACAACTTACATAATCCGACCATCTACAAAGTTGCTCACATAATCCCACCATCTACAATGTTGCTCACACCTCATGGACCGCTAACGATTATTATTACACGGAATCCTCGTCACATTTTCGATCTACTTCGACCGCCGATTTTTATGTCAGCTCATATTTTTATTCTCACGATTATTCATTCTTGTTCCCACTTCGAACGGAATCACTAGTGTAGTTTAGACTTAAGATATAGTTTGTAATAAATATTAATTAAGTAAATTGACTTGGTTTTTTTTTGAGTCTTCCTGCTGCGCAGATCGTATTTCACACATAAACAATTATTGATTCATATATCTCTAAGTGAATGCAACAGGTGACAACAACCAAAACAAAAAGATGTTAAAGAATTGAGCTTGTGAGCCTCCCAAAAAATGCACAAATGACTATTTTGTAAAAATTAACAGTTATAATGCAGTTTTATTGTCTATTCTATAGACTCTATAGTCTAACGTGTCCTTTTTGTTGATTTTAATCAATTAATTTCTTCCACAGACAGCAACTTCGTCCTGGGCAATGCCCAAGTCCCATGCTACCCGATCGTGTACTGCTCAGATGGATTCTGTGAGCTGACAGGGTGGGCGCGCGCGCACATCATGCAAAAAGGTTGTGCGTGCAAATTCCTCCATGGTCCTGACACCATGGACGACCATAGACAACAGATAGACGCGGCGTTGGATTCCAAACACGAATTGAAGTTGGAACTTATATTTTATAAGAAGAGTGGTCAGTATTTATTTATTTATTAACTCAATCTTAATTGACATTACAGGTATTCTCCTAATTTGACTTCTAAATAGAATAAGTACTAACTTAAGCTAGTTAAGACGTGAATATGCTTAATAGCTAAATTTTTTTCCGGCAAATCGTAGAGAACGACGAACAATGGAATGATTTTGGCGATGGGTTAGAAACCTATCGCCAATATTGTAGTCCGATAGTTTTGTTAAAAGTGACTAAGGAAAGATATTATATCTCCGAGATTCCGGTCAACCCGAAAGGAATTCAGCGGCGTTCATGTTTAACATATCTAAAAGAAAAGTTTGAGTTATTATTGTGACGATATATAGTTCTGTAAACTCAAATGCAGTCTAGTTCTGCTGACTATAATTGTAACGTTGTTTTCCTTCCATCCAATCATATCGAACTTAAATTGATAAAATATAGCTGTTTTTGGCAAGTCGAGAGACCATTAAGATTTTCGAATTGTTTATTCTGCATTATACTGATAGTATTGTAGGCTATTTTCATTCGCTATTACATGCGAATGCTAAAATAGACTAGAGATTTTCAGCTATGGTAGCTGTAGTCAGTAATGTTTTGTTTACATACTCGTAGATACAAAAAACCGCTCCCTTATAAGAAAAAATACAAACAACTAATTCTCATTTCCATGGTAACCAGATTCGTTTTACAAACATTCATACACCATCACATACAAACACATCGGTTATAAGTTTTTTATACATATATGCATACGCTTCACGATTTGTATATACACAATCCTTTTTTTCTTATGGCGAGGTGGCCAGAGGAGTGCCCATCTCAGAATCTTTTAAGGCATGTTAGGTATAGGTCACTCGAAGCCCGCGTTTAACTAGATAGACAGCATTCAACGTGATAGGTAGTGAACCGTATCGCCATAATATATAAGGCACTGACTATTATCTATCCCGAAGGATAGGCAGGTAGTTTGTTGATGGCGTCACGATGTTTTCCCTCACCATTAGCGACTGTAAATTATTTATGTAAATTAAAAGCACATATTTATATTTCATTCATTGGTACATGCTAGAGCCAGGATTCGTACTTAGGACCTACTTTACAAAAAGTCAAAGTTCCCACTTGACTACAGCCGCTTTTTCTTTATATATCTTATTCTTTTTATATAAGCCTTACCTTTTACGTAACCTTGAAAATTTTCCATTCAAAAACCGAATCGTCGAATTCCATATTCAAACCAACCACAACCGTGTGCATCTGGATTGAGGGCCCATTTTTCAAATATTGGACAATCGAAATGAAACTCACAGGGCATTTAGTAAAGAATTAGTAAAAACTATAGCATCTATTCTTAAATTTCTTAAACTTGAAACAAAAAAGTTATTGTCAAAAAACTGTGGCCCTCAATCCAGATGCCACCATTTTCTAGATCTTGGAAAGTACGAATCCTGGGATAATGCTGTTTATTCGAGGATTTAGTAAAGAATTTCTTAAATAAATTAAGAAAATCTCAAATCTCAAAAATGCGTTAAATATAGGTTTAGGGCGATTTTGCTATGGCCCTCAGTTCAGAACTCTCTGACTTTTGGAATCATCAAAAAATGAACATTTCTATACAAAAAGACTAATGTAACTTATATTATCTTGAAGCTCAAATGTTTAATGAATTAGTAATGAAGAAATAACGATACAAAAGCGAATAGTTTAAGAGAAAATGAAATTTGAATTTTCATCTGACGTACAAACTGAGAGCCCTAAACTTTCGGCGATATTGACTAAACTAAGCCATCTACACTAGCGTACATAAGGATGACTAATTTTACTAATTTTTTACTAAATCCGTGCAATATTTACATGCCTCTAAATCACACTTTAAGAGGAAAATGAATTTGATTATTTATATAGGAGAAAATTCTTTAGGGTGACTATGTTATGTGTAAATAAAATATGTATATGCAAGTATTTGACGTGTTCTTGTAGTATATTGTAGCACAGATGGACAATTGGGGGTTTATTACGCCTAAATATCCCATGCTAGCAGGGACGAAAAAAGAATGCTAGACTGCAGCCGATATCCCTGGCATGTTGACTCTTGAATCTTTTTTAGTTCTTATATATCTATATCAATTGAGAATCGTTTACACAGAATTTTAAGTTCTCAGCAATTTTCTTTTTGTATAGGGTGTTTTGATTTTGTTCATTGTCGTTATATTGCTCTAAACATATGTTCACAATATTCTCAATTATTTGTTTTACAACATCGTAATATGCAACGTATATAAAAATGTTTTATATGATTTTCTATATCGTCTTTGAAACAGGATAACTTATAAAGTGTTTTTATAAATGGACTTTTATCAAGCCTAATCAATGTAGCAGGTGAAGATGTCGTTTTTTTTTACAACACACCCAATAAGTGATGAATATATTCTTTTATACTACAGTAACAGCCGATAAAAAAAGCCGACGAACCGTCAGTAATGACTCGTAGGGCACGTGACCTACACATTTAACCCATTGTTTTAACCATTTAGAAATTGACGCTGCATTGTGTGCATAATATCTTTTATTTTTCATTTATTCATTGTGTGATATTGTGTGAATATCAGGCCATAGAATTTGTTAATAATTATTGTTTTTATCACTTCAGACTAGTTACAAGAAATTTTATTTTAGTTGTGTAAGATAGGTTAATATGGTATTTTATATTTCAACCTTTCTGTAAATTCGACGTAGCTCATTCATTGATGGATTGATTCTGTATCAATGAGTACGAATTTCAAAGCCTGGAACATGTACTATTATGGAAATTAAATTTTCTATTTGATTGTTTGTGTTGTATTGTGATTGGATAACTTGTGCTCCGCAATTGTAAAGATGATTACTCGAACCTGAAAACCCTGCAAAGATTAAAGTCACGAAAGTGTTTGTTCTGTCTGTAAACTTTTATATAGTTTACTTTTAATTTATTTGGTGATTCCGGTTTCTGCGGCGTTACAGATAGTGTGTTGTATTGTAGCTAATATCTTTTAATGTGATTATTGTCAATAAAGTGCTAATAATCTATGTTTATATTTCATTCATAACATTTCTATTTATTTTTACGCAACAAATAAAGCCGTAACATAATCGTCATATACCTCGTACATACCCTCAAAGACACGATAATATTTCATAAGTCAATTTTTAGCATACATAAATATTAGGGTTGTAATTGACACACTACAGAACAGAATATTTCAAGTTTTCACATTGACTTTCAAAGGATACATGAATAAATAGACGATTGACACACTGATTCTACTTTCAAACGGACTGGTCACTATCTCCACCATAGATAAGTGTTTGATGACTTTGCGTAGGCAATTTAACCTCCAATCCTAGCTACTTTGGTTCATATGTATCTTTGTATTTGGTTCGGGACGTCGAATACTTTTTTATATTTACACATAACATAGTCACCCTACAGAATTTTCTCCTATATAAATAATCAAATTCATTTTCCTCTTAAAGTGTGATATTTAGAGGCATGTAAATATTGCACGGATTTAGTAAAAAAATAGTAAAATTAGTCATCCTTATGTACGCTAGTGTAGATGGCTTAGTTTAGTCAATATCGCCGAAAGTTTAGGGCTCTCAGTTTGTACGTCAGATGAAAATTCAAATTTCATTTTCTCTTAAACTATTCGCTTTTGTATCGTTATTTCTTCATTGCTAATTCATTGAGCCATTGAGCTTCAAGATAATATAAGTTACATTAGTCTTTTTGTATAGAAATGTTCATTTTTTGATGATTCCAAAAGTCAGAGAGCTCTGAACTGAGGGCCATAGCAAAATCGCCTTAAACCTTTATTTAACGCATTTTTGAGATTTGAAATTTTCTTAATTTATTTAAGAAATTCTTTACTAAATCCTCGAATAAACAGCATTATCCCAGGATTCGTACTTTCCGAGATCTAGAAAATGGTGGCATCTGGATTGAGGGCCACAGTTTTTTGACAATAACTTTTTTGTTTCAAATTTAAGAAATTTAAGAATAGATGCTATAGCTTTTACTAATTACTAATTTAATTAAAACGATTGTCCAATATTTGAAAAATGGGCCCTCAATCCAGATGCACACACTTTATCTATGGTTGAAAAATGTTCTCTAGAACAAAGTGATTGATGAAGATTTTTCCCACTTTCACGCTCCGTCTGACTTAAGTGATCTATTCGGTTCGTGTGTATGTAACTTTATGTGTAGTTGTATACCGAGATGTGGTTTACCGCATACGTATTTACATACACATACATCACGCCCGATTCCCTGTAGAGAAGTAGGCAGAGATAATGGATTCTCATCTGTCCCGAACCTGACAAACAACTTTCGTTTCATTGACACTCATACACCTCCTTAACACATACGGTGGTTATAAGCGCTTCAATATGGCGTCTAACCGACTAATTGGGCTGACCCCTACGTATATAAAAATGAACTATGTATAAATTTTTGTGAAGTAGAATGTATGTACGAGTAAATCCTATTGAATAAAACATACGAATACCTACTGAAGCATACGTAATAAATACATAAAAATGGATGGAGTGTAATTTAAACATGGCCGCTTTTTGATTATTTATTCACAGTACAGAAAGAGTAATGTTTGCTTTTTAGGTTCACCTTTTTGGTGCCTACTCGACATAGTGCCAATAAAAAATGAGAAGCGAGAAGTAGTGTTGTTCCTTGCCTCTTTCAAGGACATTACTAACACCAAGATGGCCGCCATGAATTCTAACGAAGATTTTGACAGTGGTAAGTTTGTAAACATCAAAAGTGACAGATGTGCGTTAGATTGTGAATTGTATAAGACATGGAAACCTTGTATGAAATAGATTTAACAAATTAGTGCCTATGTTTGGTAACTTTAATCCGACTATTTTCAATAATTTTTAAAGTAAAGTCTTGTGCATAAAAAAGTTACTTAGAGAGAACAATAAAATTCTGAAGGTAGTTAAAAATCGATCCAAAGATTTCGAATGCTCTAATACAAACCCAAGTCCAACATTAACTCAATCAAAATATTGAACTTCTCAATCAAGACCTCTAGAGCTTTAATACCTGAGTCAGTGCAAAGTTATCAAACAGCTAATAGATTCGTGACAACCTCTAATATGTATATAACTTTAGTTGGCTATAATTCGAGTAATAGTTTGTGATCCCTTCGTAAGAGAGTCCCAAGACAGTTGTCGAAGCAACGGGCACGGTAAAGTTGGTCCGCACGAATTGTTTGTTCCCACATCAATCTAACTTAGAGTAGACTACATGTAGTCAAGCTTAAAATAGTCGATAAATAAGTTTCGCAACTAATTAAAGTAGGTAGTTTTAGGAATGTAGAAAGGTGTAGAATAAAAAATGTAATATAAAAGAAAACATTTTAAAGCTATATAAAATAGAAAAAAATATAAATTTTGTTTTTAATTTAGATAATTTTGTATTATTGTTAAGTTGTAGATATACCGTTGTAACTTTTGGTGTATACTTAAATATTTCATGTTGCCTATATCTTCTGAAAGTCTGTTTCGTTGTATATCTGAGTAGTTAATAGAAATATATATTGATTGTATTTTTCTTTGTTTATAGCCAAACTGGCGTATCTACGTAATTTCAGTCTTGCTTTTATATTCCCCAATTTCGTACCTGACAGTCTATTTTAAGCTTTTTCGCCTTTTGTCTCTAATGCATTTTTAAAAACTCAGTTCGCATTCGATATTTGAACCTTTTAAGGCTTGTCGTTTCCCGCTACACCTTTTTTCTCCTAATTGGGTCAGTCGTTCTGAGTTTTTGAATGTGCCAACCTTTTTACTCGTTACCTCTTGACATGTGAAACTAAAACCACCCTGTAATAACAACTTGTCTTGATTTTGATAAATGCAGTACTGATTTGAATCGAATGTATAGTCGCCAGATATCCAGTTCTTAGTTCTAGAGAACACTCTTAGGTTATATATATTTATGTTTATATATCTATATACCCTGGAATGAATTGAAGAATGAAACTGTATATATTTACCTTTTATATTTTTTTGTATGAAAATGTACAAAATTTGCATGTGCTACATTTTAGGAAAGCATGACGTTTGTGTGTCTGCTTAGCAAGAACTTATCTGGCGACTTCAAGTGTTTTAGTCTTTCCTTTGTATGTTTGAATTTGTTTTACCGTTTCCATCTATCCAAATGAATGCCTCGGGAAATGTTAGTATACAGAGCATGATGCACCCTGTTTGAAGGGGTCTTTATTAACAGGGTGGTTTGTGCGTACAGGAGCCGCGCTGCGGCCGTCGGCAGGCGTGGTCACTCTAGCGTTATCCCCATTTGTACCCGCAGCGGCTCTCTTGGGCGCCAGGTTTCGCGCTGAATCTAGTTGCCTCCTTCCAGACCCTAACGGGAACTTGGACCCCGAAGCCCCCTCCCCCGCCAACATGGGACGACGGCGATCCCGAGCCGTCCTCTACCAACTCTCAGGACACTACAAACCAGACAAAGCCAAAACGAAACTCAAACTCAACAATGTTAGTAAGGTACAGTATTCTCCTATAAATAACCTCTGAAATAGACGAAAGATAAAGCATTAATTCCCTTTGCAGAATCTTCTACACTCGTCCGACCCGCCGCTGCCTGAGTATAAAACATCGGCGATAAAAAGATCCAAGTTTATTATACCACACTATGGAATGTTCAAGACGATATGGGATTGGTTGATCTTGATAGGCACCTTTTATGTGGCGGTGGTGGTCCCGTACAATGCCAGTTTTGTCGATCAAGGCCATCCCCGGATCAGTGTTAATAGTGATGTAGTTGTTGAAGCCTTATTTATTATAGGTAAGTTGATAAAGCGGTATGTTTACTACTTATTTTTTTTATACAAAGTACTAGCGACCCGCTCCGGCTTCGCACGGGTATAAAATATATAGCCTACTTCACTATTTAATGGATGTTATTATACATATAAACCTTCCTCTTGAATCACGCTATCTATTAAAAAAAACGCATCAATATCCGTTGCGTAGTTTCAAAGATTTAAGTATACAATGGGACATAGGGACAGAGAAAGCGACTTTGTTTTATACTATGTAGTGATAGTGATATTCGTTGATAGAAATGATATGTAGATAGAAGATAGTAAATTACAAATATGAGCGAGGTGCTTCTAGTAACAGGTACTCGTATGATATACACATAATTTATATACGAAATGAAGGTGTCGTTAAAATGCACATAACCTCCGAGTATATACGGCCAATCTTGCGAAATTAGTTTTCCAGGATCCATAATCGTTTTAACACTCTCCTTCTTACAAGTTTTTGCAGACAGTGACTCAGGGACAAGAGATAAAAGGGGTGCATGTCTTTTAGCGTTTGATGAACTTTTGAAACTAAGAAATGTATAATTATGTAACATATGTGTAGAGACACAGACGTGTATAGTCAGCGCTAAAAGTGCAGTCCCGGTAACTTTTTATAAAGCTTAAGCTTATAAGAACAAAAGACAATATTTTACATTCTAAAACTGGTGCCACTGTGCATTGGTATGGCCACTATACGTTCGTGTGCTTCGAAATGAAAAATATTGTTTTTTGTTCGTATAAACGTAAAGTTTATAAAATGTTGCTGGGACTGCACTTTTAGCGTTGACTGTACCTACGTATACATTTTGTTTAAACTTCTTTCTTTTACAGATATAGTACTTAATTTTCGCACAACCTTCGTGAGTAAAAAGGGAGAGGTGGTGTCGGATTCAAAACTGATAGCCCTCAACTATCTCAAGAGTTGGTTCGTGGTAGATTTGCTAGCTGCCCTTCCCTTCGATTTACTTTACGCTTCCGATGTTTACGCTGGTGCGGTAAGTGACAGTTTATCTATTGGTTTTTGTTTTGTTACTAGAACAGGGGAATTGGGTAGTAGATTTGGAATTGGAATTGAATGACGGAGGAAAGTTGACGTTGATTATCATTGGTTATTTTTGGTTGTCAAAAGGCAAATGTGATTAAATGCATTCATATGTTCCAATTGTCTAAATGACTACACACGAATTCGTTTTTAAGAGACATTATATTTTCTAAATTCTTTGATATATACCCAATATATTTTCTAACAATAATAATATACTAAAAATTATTTATTAATAACCAAAGGAGATAATCTTTGTTACTGTAAAAAAAAAAACAATCGCATTTACGACCAACACTTGCGGGGTAGTCAGAGATTCAGGTTTCCATCTCCGCAAATGCGAAGGTAGTAATTCTATGAACACCTCGAACCCACGTGATGTCCAGATAGTCAGTACTCAATATGACAGGTGGTTGGCCTTATCGCCATTTATATATTTATTGTATTGAAATATGTTTGCAGAGTTTCTGGGCATTTCTTCTCTGCAGGATTTTGCTTTACGAAATGTAATTAGTTTAATTAGAAATAATTAATTTTATTTAAATTAACTAATTGTAATGACAACTATTCCGGTGGAAATGTTTTTTTTTGGCATTCAATAAGTGATTTTATAATCCTCATATTGAATAAAAAGCATTTCATTTCATTTCATAAATCCGTAAGTACTCATACCTAAACACCATTTTTTGTTCTAGGAATCAACCCACGGTAACGTGCATTTAGTGAAGCTAACAAGACTATTACGACTTGCCAGACTGCTACAGAAAATGGATAGATATTCGCAGTACTCCGCACTCATTCTCACTTTGCTTATGCTATCTTTTACTTTAGTGGCTCATTGGTTAGCCTGTCTATGGTATATAATAGCTGAGAAAGAGATGGAGGTTCATAAAAATGAGTTGTGGGATCAAGGTGAGGTTAAAGAGGGAATGAGGAAAATGTTTTTATTACACCAGTTATAAATAATATTGTAAGAGGTTTGCTGCATACATAGTTACGATATTTTGACCTTTGTGAGGTGGTCAGAACTGTCAGTCACTGTTAGTTTCGCTAACGGTGTTGAGATCAAGTATAGATTAATTTGCTGTAGTCTTTTATAATTGAACAATAAATAAGAGTGTAATATGGAGTACAACGGATCGTAAATAATAAGAATTTCATATTATTTCTTGGGAATGGCATTAACTCACATATAGTATGACTTGGTACTTGGTTGTTGAAGTAAGTACAGGGCAAAACTGACAACCTACTGTCACAATAAGTGCTGACTATTTCGTAAATAAGTGTTCAAACCGGCCATACTCATAAACCATTAATTCCAAAACTACTTAACAATAATGATCGATTCATATGTTGTGGTTCATTGCTGAATGTATATATTATATAAGCTTTCACGTCCTTTAATTCCTTTCAGGGTGGACAGAACCTCCATAAAGACTTAAAACATCTTCTTGATCACTTATTAGCGTGTATAGGGGTTTTTATATCTCATGGAGTAATGGTGATAGGTTGTTAGCTTATCGCCCAATAGAATCCAAATCCAATGTATATTTTATCCTTATTTATTTCGGCAGGTTGGATCAATAATCTAGCAGACAGGCTTCGCATTCCAGTAATGAATATATCACATAGTGAGAGTTATGTGACCGCGTTGTACTTTACATGTTCATCTCTAACCAGTGTGGGATTCGGCAATGTATCAGCTAATACGCTACCCGAGAAGGTGTTTAGTATACTTACCATGCTTATAGGAGGTAAGAAATAATATTATTATGGGTTATACTTCTTTAAAGCTAATGAGTGTAACTCATATATACGTATGAGTAAAAATACATACCTAAGTCTTGTTCATTTATATTTCGATCTAATATACGAGTGCAATTACTTATATCTTGGTTCATATCGATGGTTAAACATAGATTATGATTTTTCTGTATTAGTTCGACCGACCGTTAAACTGTTGTTGACTGACCGTTGTTATGTTGGTATTATATTTCAATTCATTGTTTTCGATACCTCGATAGTTTTTTGTCATTGTGTCACATATACTATATTTATAAAATAAAAACTTATTTTAACTGTGTACTTGTAGCATTAATGTTGTAACCTTAGCTTAAAATAGAGTATTTTTAGACTAAGATATTGGAAAAACATTAAAACTTACTTTCCAAGTTCAAAGAACGATGATGAGAAAATGATCTTAATCTTGGAAAGAGATCAAAGACCTCGTCTGCGACTGCACTATCAAATATTTTAAAACGATTCAATTCACTCGATTTTCACAGCTTTCTTAATTGATTTAAACCGGCAATAAGGCCAAGATAATAGTAATAATGTATTGTACTATTACACCAATTGAACTAGTCCCTTGCTTAGTACATTTAAGACTTGTGTTAAGGGTACTGTCAACGTATATTTAACAAATACATACTTATTATACATGGATAAATACATATGTAGCATAAATAATCAACGAACAGACTGGAAAGCAGAAGAAAAGTTCTTAACTCTGCCTCCACTGGGAATCAAGCCCGGTACTTCACGATTAGCGTTCAGGTCGTCATAATGACGCGCAAGTCCAAAAATAAGTTATTATCGTTCCACTTTTACCGTCCATTTAGAGTTTCATTAAAACGGCGTTCTTATCCCAAAATACTCTTTACAGCTCTTATGCACGCGGTTGTTTTCGGTAACGTGACTGCAATCATACAAAGAATGTACTCTAGAAGGTCAATGTACCAGAGTAAGTGGCGGGACCTAAAGGACTTTCTTAGCCTGAACCAGGTTCCTAAGGAGCTGAAGCAGAGGATGCAGGACTATTTCCAGACTATGTGGTCTTTGAATCACGGTATTGATATACACGAAGTGAGTAGAAGTTTATGTAGATGTCATTTGTTTGTCGTTTGTCTTGGGCAAATAGTTTAGAATAAGACGGAGGAGCGATGCATTTTACGAGTGTTTAGAAGACATTGCAAACATATGGATTTAAAAGTAAAATACATGAAAAGGTTTTGCTTTAATATTTATATGCTTTAAGACGTTTTCGTTAACGAGTACTAAAATTACATAATACAAAACGATGTTTCAGTATTTGCACTACATAAAATCTCATAAATTATATTAATAACAATAGTAAATTCCTTGGTGAAACAACCAAGAAACAGTTTCTGAATTTATGTATGTATGTTAGCCTTTCCAAAAGATGCAATCTAGTGGATACTTTCATAACAATCCATAACGTAACATAAACAGAATAGACACGTTAACTTTCATGTCAAAACATCAGTACTAAACCGTCTTATTCTTACAGACTCTCAAAGAATTTCCTGAGGAGCTTCGTGGGGACGTCTCCTTACACTTGCATAGGGAAATTCTATCATTACCCATCTTTGAGGCTGCGTCACAAGGCTGCCTGAAGTTGCTATCCCTTCATATCCGCAACAACTTTTGCGCCCCCGGCGAATATCTAGTGCATAAAGGGGACGCTCTTTCGTACATTTACTACATCTGTAACGGATCTATGGAAGTCATGCAGAATGATATGGTTGTAGCTATTTTAGGTAAGTGGCGTAGTAGAATAGTGATTTTGAGTGATTTGTGTTTAGGAAATGGAGTCTTAGTCTGGTGGTTTTTCAAATACGGTAATAACGGTGTTGAGATGTCGTCTGATATAGAATAAATGATTATTACCAGCTATTTTGTAACAGTTAAAATGGTGGTATTAATTGATTTGTGTTTTCGACATGTATGAAACACATTATTGAGGTCCAGTCTGAGATAAAATATCTAAGAAAAAACGAAGATGTACATTTATTACGGCGAAATATCTTCCTTACGATTTCCAACCCACTTGTTAGAATTATTTATGAACTTGAGTATGAATTTGTGTATTATTTGGGTATGCTCGAACGTTTGAATATAATACTTCCTTTTGCTATCCATATAATTTACGGCTTAACCTCCGGTTTAATATATTTATTAAAGTTTCTCGCTACTTTATATCCCTCGCCATATGATGGATTCATATATAGGATTATTCTTCGGAAGGTAATAAATAATAAACTACGTATAGCAGCATCTGATAGGCCATAACTATTATAGTAGCTATTACTTTATCATCTATAAAACTGGGACATAACCGTAAACGAAACCTGCGTTGCTGGCTCCGAATAGCATATAAACATATCATAATTTCCTTATAAAATAAGTTATGTTGATGCGGTATTTATAGTAAACGAATATCGGTTTCTGGAATCTGCTTTTATTAAATTGGATATTCTATAATATAGCTCATACAGTAATTCACGGTTTTTTAATTCTTTTAGAGCAGATCGGTACTAAATATATAATCAAGTATTTTTGTTGGGGTTGTTATGATATTCATTTGTAAATTTTCTGTCGCATATTTTATAATGCAAAATAATTTGGATAAATGCTGACAGATATTTTATATGGCACTAAATGGTTCTATGAGGTATATACATATAATTAGGTCTTCTGCTACGACATGCCATAAAGATGGACAAAGAAGAATTAAGAATTCATTAAACTTATTTCAAAAGAAAACGGGACTTATTACGTACATTTTCTAAACAAAGTAACCTTTATTACCTGACGTTTTGGCCACGTTGCAATGGCCACGGTCGATTTATAAACAAACAAAAGTAATACTTTGTTTATAAAATATACACGATAAGTTCCGTTCTCTTGTAAAATGTCTCTTATTTGCCTAATAAGTTTAGATGTATGTTTTATATACTTTAATATTGTTTTCATGACTTATGTTCTATGTTTTGTAGGTAAGGGTGACTTAGTTGGTTGTGATATGAATGCGCATTTACAAGCGTCTAGTGGGACGGGACAGAATCAGTCTAATCCCGATGTTATTGTCAAATCTAGCAGCGATGTCAAGGTATGTTTATAATAAAGAAAATGGTAATAGACCTATAAGATAATGACTAGTACTAATGTTATATGTTTTCACTTTTAATGACTGTTCTGTACATGTACTTAAGTTTAAGTTTTGACCATATATTGATTTTTATCATAATGCTATTACAGTAAAAATTACGATAATTTTTGCGTAACTTAATTAAAACTGGTATTTGACACCATTTTATACCACTTTTCACATTATAACCAGACGTACGTACTATCCCACTTAAGGATAAAATACACATTACAACTATCTCCCAATAGAAGGGTAGCCAGTGATCTCGAATCCATATTTCTCTCCTGATTAAACCCTGTCGGTTCATTCCGTACATCTCCAAATTCACAATCAGTGGTTATATACCCGTAACTTATTTTTTATTCTTTTATTATTCCTACATACATACTTGCATATATTCACGTCTCTACATCCCTAAGGAAATAGGCAGAGACTATCAATCGCCACCTGGAACGATCCTGCCAAATCTCTCTTGCTTTACTCACACTCAACCTTCTCATACATGCTGTTATATTCTTCACGCTGCGTACACCCGACTTGATTATTATTATTCTTCGATATGTTTTACAAATCCCTAACCAAATACTACAATTTCAGGCTTTAACTTACTGCGATCTCAAATGCATTCACATGAACGGTTTAGCCGAAGTACTTCGTTTATACCCGGAGTATCAACAGGAGTTCATAAATGACATACAGCATGACTTGACCTTCAACCTTCGTGAAGGGTATGAAGCTGAACAAGAGTCAGATGGCAATGGCCACCCATCACTGACTCTGCCCTCGATTTCTGAAGATGATGAGAATGCGGCGGATGATACGGGAGTTTCACCGAAGAAGAGTAATGTCAGTCCGCGACATGCCAAGTTTGCAAGGTTAGTTGTTGGTTTATCGTATTTAATAGGGCAAAGAATTAGTATTATTTATCGATGGGTTATTTAGTCCTTATAATATTACACGGTTAAACAGTTAGTATTACTTAAAAGTAGAATTTTTGTTGCTGTGTGTGTGCTGCCATGTTGGAATAAAAATAATGCATTTAACGTTTTAAATTGTTACAAATAAGTAGAATGTTGAAAAATAACGCCTATTTGTAGTAAACCATTACCTACTCTAACAAATTTAAACCTGTAAACTACTGTTTGTGGGAAATAACAGTATTTCTCCCTTTACTTCACATTGTACCTTAATTAAACTATACAAAATCAATACCTTCAAGTAATGTAGACAAATTGTATACATTTTTGTATGGTGCGCCTAAACTTACAGTAGTATTCGTGAATTATTGCAAATATACAGCTCAGAAAAGGAGCAAATCAAGTTTATTTATTGTATGCAGTGCAAGTCCCACTAACACGTGTTGGTGCTGACGCCTAATGTGAAATTAATGTTCAAGTGAGCTTCGGCATTCTTACTGCGTGTGTTGAACGCTTAAGCTGCACTTACGCCTACTTGGCAGTGTATATTATACTTAAATGCGCCTCTCTTCTTTTATATTTTGTATGTTTAGTGAGGAAAATAATAGGAAAACAATAGATATATATTTGAATGTGTTATGTATGGCCTGTGGCTGGTTGAGTGGCCAAATATTTTTGCTTTATGTAATCACGTCTCGGGCTTATGTAACTTGAAAATGTTTATAGCTATGAGCGAATATTGTTTACTTAATGTGACTGTTTACTTTATAGTGATGTCTCTACAATCAATGCAACATCTTTTTTAATAATATTGTATTACATGTAGCATATTAGAATGTATTTGACCATTGCAATCACCTTTTCCAACCTACAATAATATTGTGCCCTAACGTATCTGAAGTAGCCATTAACTCAAGACTCTACTTAAGCGAAATTCAATAATAATTATGAGTATTTTGTCTTTCCGACAGCCATTAATCGAATTTTGGAAAGTTCCCAACGCCTTAATCGTTCCTTCACAGGCAGAGTAATTACGTCAGAAAAACACTTCTGCCTAAGCATCATTCCATTTTTAGACGTATTTTCATACTTCTTACTTTAGTCCTTGGGACGTAAATATAATGCTAATTAGGTGGCTTTTGTTCCGCCATAGGAGACAACTAAGGAAGTAGGGATCAATTGCAATTGTCTAGCTATACCCATGACTCGTTTAGCTCCCGTGAAGTTTTGGCAAAAGTGACTGAAAATCACTACATAGTATAAAACAAAGTCGCTTTCTTTGTCCCTATGTCCCTTTGTATGCTTAAATCTTTGAAACTACGCACTTTTTTTAAAAGATAGAGTGATTCAAGGGGAAGGTTTATATGTATAATAACATCCATTACATAGTGGAGTAGGCTATATATTTTATACCCGTGCGAAGCCGGAGCGGTTCGCTAGTATTATTATAATATAAGACGTTTTTTGAGTCAAGGCATTAATTGGGCGATGGGCTAGCAAGCTGTGACTAAAATTCTATATCCATGCTATCCCGTCCGTAACAGTTGCTGAAAGTGACCAAGGATATCAATATATCTCCGAGGTTTCGTTCACTTCGGTAGGGATTGAAGCAAGTAATTTACGAGTATATGTGACCTCCGTGGCGTGATTGGTTCCCTACCTGAATGCTAATAGAGAGGTCTCGGGTTCGATTCCCGTTGGAGGCAGAGTTAAGAACTACGCTTTTCTTTTCCGGGTATGGTCGTTGGCTATATAAGCTATATATTTATACATGTGTAATAAGTATATATTTCTTTTTTTTACGTTGACTAGTACATTTAACACAAGTCCTAAATGTATTTAGCTAGGGACTAGTTCAATTAGGGTAATAGTGTCCTACAATATTAAAATTATTATGTATTTTTAGATCTGAAAACCAGCGTTTAAGTCTACTGCGGGAGAGGATCGAAAGGCAAAGGTCTGTGGCTACCCCAAAGGTCACGAGATCAGACTCGTTAGAGGGGCTAAACTTAGAGATGCATAACACCCGGTCGTCGGTCGATCGATTGGACACACAAGTCTCCACGCTACATCAAGATGTCGCTACTCTCAGTATTGAAGTAAGTTTATCTTATAATAATAATATTTATAAGTGTATTTTTATGTGGGGGTGATGAACGTCAAAGAAAGTTGGACTGGCAAAAATAGGAATGTAAGATATTAATCTTAAGTAGTATTTGTAAGTTACATACATACATACACATCACGCCTGATTCCCTATAGAGGGGTAGGCAGAGATCACGGATCCCCATTTATCCCGATTCTGACAGACCACTTTCGCTTCATTGACTCTCACACATCTTTTCTTACACACTCGGTGGTTATAGGTACTCCTAACGTCACCCTTTATCAATATAGTAAGTATATAAAATACATATTAAAGTTTGTAAAATGTGTATGTCAACGTACAAATTATAATTATTATTTGCATAAATTACACGAATCAAAAATAGTGTACACAAAACATTATATAGTAATCCATTCCTAATTCCTCCAAAACACACCCATGTATTGTGTATTATGCAAATCAGTCTATGAATATGTAAACAGGGAAAACATTTTCCAAATAGGATTACACAAAGTAGGCAACCAAATCACGCTGCAGAGCCTTAAAATCACCATGTTTGTCATAATTTACCCATTCGAACCAGCCGCTTCGCACTGCGGTCAGGCCGACTCAGCAATATATAACTGAATAAATTCAAGCTTGAATTTAGGTAAATTTACACCGCTCAGCTGGGTTATAATATCCTTAACTTATATGGAGTGGTTACACATATTTTCCCGTTTTTATCGTCCCGCCCATCAATGAGATATATTTTACCTTGTGTCAGAGAGTGTAAATTATACATATGAGTACATGTTAGTGCCGTGACAAGGGGTAATAAAAGAATCTATTGGGCATGATGGGACTAGACAACCTGAAGAATCCGATGTTCAACCATGACTAATGTTCCACCGCAACTCCAATATTAATAAGTGACTATGGAGATGTATTAATGGCTTAAGGTTCTGTCCACTCCGAAAGGGATTAAATGACGTGACTGTATATGTAGGTGTGTACAGGTTAGGAAAACTTTTCCCTAGAGATTAGTAAAAGTTTGCACGTAAATTGTCTTATACTCGTAGTATTTTGAGAGTGTTATGCGTGAGTGTTGAATCTTGTTAAGTTTTTTATGAGTGTGATGGGAAAAGTTTGGACATGAAAGAGCATTAAGTATGTAAGTTATGTATATTTTTACTTAACAATCTGTTAAGTAACTACGTAAGGTTCAAAAACTGGGAAATTCAAAGAAACATTTGGTATTTAACAGTCGTCGTTTGTGTGTAGGTATATAAGTGTATGGAAATAGGCGTTTATACTAGTTTATACTACATTAACTTACAACTTTCTTATCAAAATAAAAAAAAGTCATTGAAGTAATCCCTTTTTACTTCAATTGATATTTCTGGAGACCATTGACGTTTACTAACTATAAGTCACAACAGTATACATAGTGACCATCGAAAGTATAAAAACTATTGTTTTCCTATATAAAACATATTTATTAACCTACGTATATGTACCCTTCAACATAGTCATAAAACCTACGTAGTATACGTTATATGTATACTCTTTTTTCATACAGATCATATTAACCTATTTACACATACCTCTTTTTTCATACATACATACACATCACACCTGATACCCTATAGAGGGGAAGGTCAGAAATCAGGGATCCCCATTCGTCCTGATCCTGACAGACCACTTTCGCTTCATTGACACTCATACATCTTCTCCTACACACTTGGCGGTTATAGGTACTTCTAACGTCACCTTTTTCAATATATTATATCCATGATTAATAACTAACGGGACTTATCGAGTAAGTTTTTATATAATAAAGTTACCTTTATATGACGTTTTTTTCATTCATTTTTCATACCTATTAACCTATTTACACATACCTCTTTTCCAAACAGGTCCGTAACGCCATACACGCATTGCAAGAAATGACAGCGCCATCCGGTTGGCATTCAGCTCGATCAAACCCCAACTTACAATGGAATACACCACCCAACCAATTAGCTAGAAGCTGCAGTCATCCCCCAGACGTATTTTGTTGGGAACAGGTAAGGTTTATACTGGCTATTGTAAGTATGTTTATTAAAATATTATTTCCAGGGAGTTACGGTAGCATTCTAGAGATTTTATTAACTTGATAGCACCAAGTCATTGACCAAACGGTGTTCAACGTCTGTAACGACTGAGAATATATTGATAATGAGAATTACTTATATTGAAATAACATATATTGGTCTCCGATCCTCGTAGATCGTAATATGGAAGTTTAATATTTTGATGTATTTTTGTCTATTTGTATTTATTTAATTTTTAATTATACTATATATAACATAGGTATATTCCTAGGTTATTTATGAGTAAATAGACTTAGATTCTATAGTTTACGTTTCTTTCCCAGAACGAGCGCCCCATAACACCGGAAAGGGTGAAAGTCCATCGGTGCACACAAACCGAACCCTTCGTTCATCTAATCACTCAATACATCATCGACCATCCAGCCACCGTGATGCTATTACTAGGTCTAGACCCCATGGCTAACCTAGGACCCGTCATAGCTCCCGCAGTGGACTATTACGACACTAGAACCCGTCGACCGAGTGCCCTAGAACAAATAGCCGAGTCAGATACGAGCGAACGGCTCAGCCATTCACCCACTAGTACGGTGAGTGAAAAAGTTGAAGAGAGAAGCTCGTTAGACAAACAAGACAACAGATGGCGTAATACTAGCCTTAAAAGGCACAGGTATTCCACCAGTGATATTTGTGAAGAGTCGGAAAAGTTACTAGGGCAGCTCTCAATGCCTAGTACGCGTAGTCTTAAGTTTAATGTAAATAGTTAATTTTGAACTGTACATCTGTATATAAAACTCTGCTCATTAGATAACCTCTGGTGATGTGATTTGTTATTTGTTGTTAACTTATTCTTGTTTTACAGTCTTGTTGATACAGAAAACATTTTTGACACGTTATAGACAGTGATTTGATTAAATTAAACGATACCTACTTACAACTATTTGGGGTATATTTTCCTTGTCTTTGTCGTAAAATAATTCTTAGTTCTGAACAAAAGTATGTAAGTATTACACAGAGTTCATGTATTCATTGTTGGGTTGCATAAAATTTGTTGCACTGGAAGTTTTTATTGAAAAACTTTGAATAGAAATTTCGCTTACAAGCGCCCGTGAGATATATGTACATTATATCTGTTCACCTTACATATTATTACGTTTTATAGAGTTGATTCGCACAATATTTTAAGTAGATAAAAAAAACTGTTGATTTTTCATATTGGATTTAGATGCTCTATTAAAATTTTCCGACGGTCTTCCTTCCTTGTTAAAATCTGGAATGAAAATCCATATCTGACCCTAAACTAGACAAATAATAGACAAAAACAAAATGGCGACTCAAAGCTATGTAAAACTCGTATTATATGGATAAACTCGGACATGAAAAGAAAATAAATATTTTATTTTTAATGGAGGCGACCGAAAGTATGCATGATCTTTCTATGATGTATGCAAATTAATGAATTGATTATATATGTAAAAGAATAATTAAATTAATAATAACAGTTTAATATTATTATTTATTTTATAAATTTTATCTTGAAAGATAAAGTAAAAGATTGAAATTATCTAAATAACTATGACAAATGTATTTTATACTTTAATTGTTGATAATTTCTTTAACCGATGTCTGTCATCGTAGCATTCATTCTAATAACATATTTTCCTTACATATCAAGTAACTAAGCAATACCATTTGTTAAAATAGTATGATTTTTGTTATAGTAAAACATTATTATATACAAACCTATTTACCTTATTCTAGTAGGTTCTTTTTAACGTTGTTTAGAATTTCCAACGACATATCTCGTAAAGTCTACAATTGTAAAACTTAATTATATCGATCTATTGAAGTATTTTTATAAATTTCTTTACCGAAGTATTGTAATTACTAGTCAAATGTTTCAATTCCTCAATGTTGTAATTATCGTAGGTACATACATTTGTTAGATCATGTTTTTCTTGTTACTAGTGCATAGCGCTGCATGATGCCAACTGATACTGTCATTATGGAGTTGATAAAATAAATATCTTATCGTTAATAGAATGCCAACTAGCTGCCTTTCATCCTGGCATGTCTTAGGAAGAATCTGAGGGACTAGGGGTGCATGGAATCTATTGGGCGATGTACTACTTTTTCTAATATTCTACGATGATGTTATCTTGTCCCGATAATCTAAAAGTGTTCTAGGAGATATAAGGCCTTTGAAGTTCTGGCTACTCTGATAGGGAATAAGGGATGTGATTGTTTATGAATGTAACAATCATTTGACTAAATTTATTTTGATATATAATTCTCCTCATTCATCCTGTAGTCTAGTTTTGTTTATGAATGTTACAATTATAGAACTAAATATATATTGATATATAATTCTATAAATACATCCTGTATTCTAGTTTTCATGATCACAGTCTCAAAGTTGGTTAGTTAGTGCAGTAGCTTCACTTTCGATGTTTGGTCGTTAAAATGTGAGTCTTTGATAATAATTCTTAATAAACTGGAGACGCTTATTAGAGATAGGTATTTAAGTATTACTGCTACGTTTGAAGTTGGGCAAAGGATGTGATAAAGTTGAATATTGAGCAGTGCCTAAATTCTCATCACTTATAACTACCGAGGGTAAGAAAACGACCAGGTATTTACTTCAAAATATATAAAATATATAGTGGCCAATGAATCCAGTTAATCTCTATCTTTAAAAGGTGTCTCGATGCCGAAATAATTAGTCAAGGCAGGTGTAGTCGGATTAAAAACCAATATACCTTGGCCTCCACGAAATTAATGAGTTACGATCTATCTTCATTAAATCGGATAGACCGTGGTGCTAAGAGAATTCATTGGTCCTTACAGACAGCTCTTGAAATACTGGTCGTTGGATACCTGCTTCAATTTAGTTAGACCTAGTGTTCAAATAACAATTATGTAAATAAATCTTTCGGTAGTACAAATTCTTTTAATAGATAGATTTTAATTGAAAACTTAATAAAGACGGATTGATGTTGTTTCTTGGTTTTATTGTACTTTGTTTATAATATATATTTATTTATACAGAGAACACGAATCCAAACACACAAAGTTAAGGCTTTGATCTGTGAAGGAGTAAACAAAGAAGACAGTTCCGTGGAACTTGTAGTCACATTTAAACTGTCCTCTGTCAATATATATTGGACGAAACTACGCAATAACGGTGATGGGGCTAGTCTTTCACCTTAATAAGTTACCTCCGAGTTTATCACAGTATTTTTAAAGAAAATTTCGATCTTTTATGACAGTCAGTATTATATGAAATTAATAAGATTTATGTATTTTTTTCTGTTACTTAAGTTTGTGAAACAATCCTTAGGGTATTGTTTTAATACAAACACAGATAATATTATATTTACTAGCAACTCTTAAAAATTCATAAATAATGAAGTATACTACTACGAATAATGTATATACTACGAGCAACTAACTAAAAATTTACAACTATACTACGAAATAATACTACGAATCTACACTAACTCTTCGAAATTTATATCCAATAGCTACACTGCACAAAATAAATTATGAGTCTATCACATACATACTCACCGATTTTACATACAGGTTGACATAGGTTGATTACGACTCCATATATAACATATGTTATACGACTCTATAGTCGTAATCAAATCCGTGGCAGCCTTGAATTTAGCGTGGACCGTTTTGAGCTCCATTGTTAGCCTTCACAATGCAGACACCTACTGGAATACCTACTGACTAATTGCCTTATTTAAACGGCACTAACGAGCTGTGACTGGACGAAAAGAACTATGTATATAAAGGTGATATATGGGTAAATAATGGATGCCATGTTGGGGTATTTAGAGGTTTCAGTGAATACAGTTGTAACAAGAAAGGACTTAATAATCGACGATAGTAATCAAATATATTTTTGTTAACATACTCGTATATACATTTCTATATATACATAATTTAGTAAATAATGAACTTTATGAAAAAAAAAACACAAACCTTTTCACGCCCTTTTAACTCATGGGGGCATTAAGAGATTCACGTGCTTACTCGTAATATATGTCTTTATAATTATACTTGGCATTGATGATTTGGTCCCGTAATTTAACCTTTTAAAAGCTCTCCACAGTATGATATACTCCCCACCTGACGTTTGTCACGATAGAGTTTTTGACTGATCAAAACCATCGTAGTATTGACCACGGTTACTCGAGCTTCCCATCAAATCGACGGGGTTGAGTATTGACTGTATTGTCATATGTATGAGTATATTATAGTTTTACCGTGTTAGGCTGGGAGAAAAGAAGAATACCTACTAGCTGCATTTCTTTCCGGCATATCATAGGAGACGACTTAGGAACCAGCGGAAAAGGGCAATATCTAGCAGCCTGTTACCGTTGTCCCATTGCACAACACTAATATCAATGCTCTAAAGTGAACTGAAATCTCCGAATCTCCGAATCCACTCCGTAAGGGATGAAAGGACGAATATATGTATGTAGATATGTATATTACAGTTTGTGTACCCCTGAACGCGCTTCCATCGAGAATAATTATTATATTATCAATATTCCATTAGATCATGCACCTATATGCATGATCACCTCAACTGTGAACCAATGGCGCTGTCAATTGATAACAGATCGAATTAGCATATATTAAACCCTTCAGTGAGGCGACGATGCATACGGTGACAGTAATTATCACGAACAGCGCTGTAATTGCGAATAGATGAGTAATTACTTATACTAGTTTATATTGTATGTAGGTAATTAGCTATATATTATATTATGATGGTTGGTTAGCTTTTAATATCTGAAGGAGTTAACAGTGTGAACGGTCCCGTACTTTTTGACGCAGTATAACCAATTGCTATTTAAATTCATATTACTAAATATAGTGAAAAATATAAATGGTATGGTGAAATATGGAAAAAATGGATTTCTGATTTAATTCCCTTTCCGGAACATGCCTTACAACGAAATTTTCCTATTCAATCAAAAATATTCCTATAAATTTTTAGATTGTAAGACCATTTTATTCTTAAAGTAAGGAAAATCAATATGAAAGTGGAATAGTCAAGAACTGTACACGACGACATGATATACCTGTCACGTTTATAAATGGCTATATGATGAATCTTGGTTACTGAATGCTTTCACTTCATGTTAATTCACTCACTTCTGACTACCTCGAAAAGTGTTTTAAGTCGTGAACGCTTGTTCTATTTCTAACAGTGAACATTGTAATCAAAATTCAGTAGGTAACGTGAAAAGTCAATGTTAGTCGCGGAGTTGTTTGCATTTCATGATTAAGTGTTTTGTTACGCTTTCGGAATGCACATACGCTGACAATTCCTGAAAGGGTGATCAGATTTCTTAGACACGACGTCCTCAGTTGTGAAATATAATATACCATAATATTTGTATATATTTATTTAGGCTAATGTACCATGAATATTAATGTGGTAGTTCATTATTCGTAGTTAGCTATTGCATGCGAGATTAATTTCTTAGTTACTACGAACTAGTTCTGAAATTCGATTTTATTTTATCCCTCATTCTAATAAATAACAGCCCTTGTACATCAGCTTATTCACATAAATCTTATAAAACATTACATAATGAAAAACGCGTTCACGATTAATAACTCTTGAACCTACGTGTTGACCAGATAGTCAGTACTCAATGTGACAGGTGGTAAACCAAGGCGCCATTTACAAGCACTATTACCTATTCGGGGAACAGGTAGGTTTTCTCACGATGTTTTCCCTCACCGTATATATTGAACTCTTAACATAACAGAATAGACCACCAATCATACGCTAGAGAAGAATGACAGCTAGTTACTCCCTCTAGTTTTATACTAAAAACTTGAAAAGCGCTCCTAGTGTGACGTGACTCGCTTCGTGGCGCAATCAAAACTTTATCCTACCTGTGCTCGCCAACTAAGAGATTATTGCTCCGGCGACCTGCAGTCATAACTAGCTATTGTCTTGCTCTACTTCTATGTTTAGTCTCCAGGGGGTAGAAAGGATTATAACAATATAAGCTAAACGTTTATTCACCCTTTGGAGTAATAAATTTTAGCTTAATTCAATTGCCAAATGAATGTATGGTATGAAAGAGGTGTATGAGTGTCAATGAAGCGAAAGTGATCTGACAGATTCGAGATTAATGGGGGTCTGTGATCTCTGCCTAACCCTCTACAGGGAATTAGTCATGATGTCTATGTATGGCTAACAATCTGTCATAACATTAATATTCTAAAAAGTGACTAAGGAGGTATTATCGTGTCTCCGAGGTTCTGTTCACAAGGAAATGGATTAAAAATAATAGAAACACATTTATTGACGGCTAAGAAACAAAACATTTTTTTACATTTGTCTAATGAATAACATGAATGTATAGGTCTATGTGTATTTGCATTGCGGTAGTTGTCAGTCACTCAAAGCCCATGTCGCACGGTATATGTTGTTTTAGACGTCAAAGGTAGGCCGTTTTGTCATGTATGTGTGGCGCTTTAGATTTTCTGGGCTTTGTATGAGTTTAGTGTTACCAATCCGATATGTACATATGCATGCAGTCAGTAATTTACTATAGTATGTTTCGATGTATGTCTAGGTTTACATATAAGAAGTGTATTTTACATATGTGTGGCAAACAATCATAAATAAATGAAAAACAATCGTATGATTGCTAGAAATATTGAACCGGAAATCTTTAGCTTATAAACTCTCATCTTCAAACATCATTCTCCAATAACCTCTTCAATACATATGCATTTACGTCAGGACAGAACCTTGCAGATATATTATCTCCTAATGTAACTTTTTAGCATAAATATTGGGGTTTCGATGTCATATGGAACATTGACGACAGGTTGCTAGCCTATCACTCAATAGATTCCAATTGTCTTTAGTCTCTTAGTCGCTTCTTAGGACCGGGATGAACTGCAGCTAGTTAGCATTCTTTTTACGTTCCAGACTAGCACGGGACCGCTTCTTCAACAAACGTTTAAGATCTCTTTGCTCTTTAAAACTCTTTCATTTACACATGTGATTAATGTTCTAAAGGTGAAAACTTTCAGTGTGGGTGCCGTAAAGTTATTAGCCCTGTTATGTAACCTCGTTTGACTCTATAGCGTAGGAGTTTCTATTAATAACTTACCTACCTCTCCGATATAAAGATTAAGTAAGATCAAGTATGTGTATTTTCATTCCATGCTTATGTATTAATAGAACATAATTTTCTTCCCGTTTGGGAGCTTGTGTTAAACGTAACGGGTAGCTTTTTTAACGGACTTCGTAAAAGGAAGAATTTTTTTATGCAAACATACTTAAATTTAGAACATTGGAAAAGGCTAAATGTCACGAAAGGTTCTATGGAACCTTTTTCCTGATGCGCAATGTAACAAAAATTCTGTTGAACAGAAATTCATGAAATACAATCAAGAAACTTTACACAATCACCCATGTCAATACTAATTTGAAAAGGCTCCGGCGATTTTTTTTTCTGAAGTAAAATGGAAAAAGTTTTCGTTGGAAAGGCCTTTACGTTTCTATTTAATTATTTACTAACTAATAATAATGTTACCAAAGCCAGCTTTCTAGTTTAGAAGTTAAAAATTGGGGTTAAAGTTTAGTTAAAATTATATAGTAATTTAGACAAGACGGTAATAGTATTCTACATATGTGTAATCTAAGTTGTTACAATTGTTACATTTACTGACATGAGGTTAAGACAAAAATATGACTGAGATATTTTATCTCCTGATATAAACCTAATAATAAAATATGTACGTTAGAGAAATCATTCATGTAACATATGAAATACAAAAGATCTTGTGGCTACTGTGAATACTTAGGTACGAAAACATAACCTAATAATTTGACAATTGTAATAACGTTATCGATACAGTCTTGTTGAAAAGAATCCAATCAACATATATTTCTTACCAAACGTTAAACCGACTCGATACTTTTCGGCGAATCAAATCAAACATCACTTAAGTTAAAAGCAACGGGGAGCATCCAGAAATAAATGTCAAAACCACAGCACGAACATAATCCATTTCTAGACCGAAGAAATTGTATAAAAGATCTGTTGGTACAAAGGGAAACACATTAAGGATCTTTTGGGCCCTGTTTACTCAGCTGGGTGCCGAAAATTGTGCCCCAAAGCAACCTTTTTGTGTTTATGTGTTAAAGCTCTTATCACACGATTTTCGGAAGCCTTACACTCATACATTGATCCGTGATATGTTAGCAAGGAATTGCTTGTAAGACAGATGTCGAAAGAAACTGGTTCTAGAAAATAAAAAATGAAACTGTCTCGCTTAATCGTTCAATGGAAATTGACCTCGTTACTTATTTGAATGATTGAATGAATTTGCCAAAAATAGGTCGAGATTTAAAATAAAAGGCATGGGTGTAATTAGTTTTAGTACTAAGTTATGGAAATAGATAATTAAAGACAGTTTCATAGAAACTTAACAATATATATTTAAATTTGCCAAGACCTTACGAATTTTACTTCTAAGATCGCAATACTATATTAGTTGAAGCATTTTATAGCTAATATTCATTAATTTTAAAAAATATTTTGTCAAAAATAGACTCAGGCACACCCTAACAATTCCTACCAAACGAAAAGAAAGCCAGAGCGGTTTTTCGTGTTCGGAGATTGCAATCCCATCGCCCAGCCGAAACCGAAATCCATCGAAGCGCACGTTCGGTGGAATGGAAATCGACACAATCCACGTTATCTATCGCACGGGTCTGAGTAAATACTTGCTTCACCAAGCAAACAAACCAACAAACCAATTTGATACATACATACAAATACTCATGTATTTTTAACCCTTTTGGGATGGGGTAATATCAATTCTTCTGATCGTATTGATATGGTATAATAATAAGCTAGCTACTCCAATAAAATTGATTTATCTTTAGTCTCATATTTAACCCTAAAGATACGAGAGGGAGAAAGGAAATATTAACATTCATATATAACGCTGTCTGCAATAAAAATATACTTTCTTATTAATATAATAAGAGACCTGAAATACAAATATTATCGTAGTTCAATCGACGAAACAACTGAAGTCTCTTTTCACTAATGTTCGGTTCATAATTAGATGATTGACAGAATTGTCATTATTTATTGTCATCAATACAAAATCAGTCGTTAATAAAATCTTACACCGAGCTCACGTCTTCATAATTTAAATAACCCTAATCAATCAAATACATATAGTCCTTAATACAATAACAACTAATATCGGTTTTATACCATCTCTGTGACTAAAAAATCTTTCTCTCTTTTAAACGTAACCTCCCACATTCACAGTTATACAACTACAATAGCATACCAACCCCGTATATTAATTTCGCAAAAGTTGGTCTTTTTCATCTGCAGCAAATAGCCTGGCTGTTGACCTGGCCCCAGCGAGCTCCGAATGATGTCAACAGAGGTCAGCTTAGTTAAGGTCGGGTTACTCTCTCAGTAACCGTATTTTTAGCACATAACGCTGTTCAGGCTTGTTAAGGCTGCCTTTAAAAAGTAATCAGTTGGTGGCTGTGAAAATAAGTCCAAGTATGAGTAGGTTGTGATGTGTAGGTATTATATATTAAAGGTGTTTAAAGGATTCATTAATAGTGGAAAGTTATGAATGATCAAATAATCAAGTTTCACTTGTATTAAGTTCTTGTATGGTTACTCAGTAACTTAATACATCAAGAACTTAATACAACTTAATACGAAGTATCAAAAAAAATTATCTATTTGATAATGTATAGTTCACATATGAATCTTTATAGAGTTCTCTCTGCAATTTATGAAATAACATCCTGTACAATCCATAATAATTGATTATTTAATAATAACTATTCTTTTTCAAATACTCTGTTTTCTATCATCTCACGAGAAATTATTGAGCAAATGCAATATGAAAGCTTTTACTATTAACTACCGAGAGGGATAATAAGATTTCTTTCTGCATGGCATCGCATTTTTCGCTCATTTAATGGTAGTCTTGTTATGGAAAACTTGGTGCTAAATAGCTACATATGCTATACAAAGTCGCTATATAGTCATTGTTTGCAAATAAAGTTTGCGATTTATTAGACTTGATAAGCTTTATAGGCTTGATGTAACAAAACCTGTTCTCAATGACGATTTTAATGGACATTAAAACCTAAACTTTTTACAAATCAGTCATTTCTAGAACTCTAAGTTATAAATTAGTCTCCTATTATTATATTTGATAAACAATACCCTTTACAGGATTAGTTTCAATTCAATTGCAGAAACCGTAAAGGTAAAAAGATAAAGAGTAAGTAACAAAGCCCTATAATATTGAATAAAATATCGTGATAAATCACTTTATGAGGATAAAACAAAGGTAGAGCCTTATCCAATTCGCCGTTTCCGGGAGAAAATTTCTGCCTTCGTTGTCTTTTTATCCACCTTATTGCAATTACGAAGGTCCCTTCATAAGGTATTTCTTACACGTGCTATTTTCGCGTTTTCTCTATCAGCAATAAAACTAAGTAGTTTGTTTAACATCACATTCTATGTTCAAGGAGTATTGTGCTACTTAATAATAATATTTAGGACACTATAACACCAAATGAACTAGCTTTAGTAAGTTCATTTAAGACTTGTGTTAATGGTACTCAACGTATATTTACGAAACATATACTACTAATAGATAGATAAATACATATATAGTAAATGTAATCAAAAAACAGAAGAAGAAAGCGTAGTTCTTAATTCTGCCTACACCGGGAATCGAACCCGGGACTTCACGATTAAGGTTCAGGTCATTAACCAATCGTGCTACGGAGTTCGTTAAGTTGGCACGTTAAAAGAGTATTAACTAGATGTCATTCTTCATGTCTTGAAAGGCAACTAATAGACTAGATTTAGGGTTTCTATGCAGTCTATAAGATTCCATCCACTCTAAAAGGGATTAAAGGACGTGAATATATATGTAAGAGTGTGTTAAATGAGACATTTAGCCGTTATATGAAACGTTTTGGTTTTTTTATTCTAGATTTTGCTCACGGTAAGTGACATGAGCTTCCCGTTTTAGTTTCTTTAAGGAGTTTATAAACTTAATGAAAATTGAATTTCAAAGAAGATGCTTCGCTAGTAAGAAATTTAATAAGATTTTTAAAATGCTCTAACTAAGTGTCTTTTTATAAAGCAAACGATTATTAGAGTTTTTAATATTTTTGAGAAATTCGTGATTTTCATTCAATTGTTGGTTTATTGTGAATCTTTGGGATACTGCTGAAATGGAACAAATGCACTGTTAATATTTTTGAAACTTACCATTCTTATTCATCTTCTAAGAAAACGGGAATTATCACGTATATTTTGTAAACAAAGTAATAATTTTGTTACCCGACGTTTAGTTTATGACAATGTCCATTGCAATGTGGCCGAAACGCCGGGTACTAAAGGAACTTTGTTTATAAAATTTACACGATAAGTCCCTTTGTTTGCTAAAATATAAAAGCAATTTTGGAGTCACAAACTACTACCATAATTTTAACATATGTATAATCTTGACCTCTTTAAGGTAAATGCGACAATAAATTCTTGACAACCTTTTGCTGTCTCCATCTTTTCAGGGATTAGGATGTTTGAACAGACTTCAAAGAATATACGAGAAAGGGTGTGACAGTAGCTTTGGGACACATTTTTTACACATATTTTTCAAGTATGAAATAGGCCAAAGGTAGAAAATCAAGGGTTGGGTTTTTGTCTTTATTTATTTCAATACGTATTATAAGACATACACATTCATAACTCTTAACCTTATTACCCCATAAAGACCCTCTGTCTTTAAGGGGAAATAAGGTTAAAAGTTAAGGTTAAAGTTAGTCATGAAGTGTTCAACTGAGAAATAGCAGAGTTAGTAATTCTGTAGCCACCTCAAATAATGATTCAGATAGTAAGCACCAAACGTTATGACCGTCTTACCGTGTAGTTAATTTATCATAAGGGTGAATAATCTAATTTAATTCAACATTTTTTTCTGAATTAAAAAAGACACTAGTACAAAAGTGAAAAGCCTATTTACTTCACCTACGCAAGAAATAAGAATTCTAGACTTTAGAATTTAATATTCATTGTTAACAGACATCACGTTTAATTACTTTCTATTTTTAATGTAAGTGTAGGGTTCAATCCTCGAAACATGTATTAATGAAAAAAAAACTTACTAAACGTATTTTTCTATGTACATTTTTTTAATGAAATCACCATTGCTAAATGCACCGAATAATTCTTGAGGAAACCTACCTGTTCCCCGAACAGGTAATAGTCAGTGCTTGTAAATTACATGGTCTTGAATGTATGAAGTAAGGAAAGGTCAATGCATACCATATGGCACTGAAGATTTAATGGTTTAGGGGTCTGCTAGCTCTTTAGGTTAATGGACAAGATGCATACTTTTACGATCATGTAGGGGTTTATGTACTAAGATCAGGGCAACAGTAATGTTAGACTTATAATAATAATATTGAGTATATTACAGCAGTTAATCTAGGCCCTTGGTAAGTATTTTTAAGGCTTGTATTGAGGGTCAGGTAAGGTTATATTTAAAATGTACGATCGTCTACTAACATCCGTCAATCCGTTTTAGGGGTCGACTGAAGAGAACTAAGACAACATTTTCTACATATCTTTTACTATAACTATGCCAAGATATTGATAAATATAGAAAAGAAGTTCTCATCTTTGCTAGCCTATCATATAATTCACTCCATTGTCACAATCTCCCTTGCTAGTCTGGGACATAAAAAGACTGCTAACTAATTCCCGTTCTTTCCAGCACGTTGTAAGAGGTGGCTAAGGGACTATTAGAGTAAAAAGGAATCTACAGGGCTAAAGGCTAGTAACCTGTTGACTATGCTTTCATCTGATATCACAACCCCAATATGTCTCCTAAAAAGTAGCCTAGGACATAAGATCGTCTCAAATGTATGATATGTCCCGAAAGGTATTAATAACTTGAATGCACTTTTATATACACACACATACCTCTGACGGCCTCCGTGGCGCGATCGGTTAGACACCTGAACGCTAATCGTGGGGTCCCGGGTTCGATTCCCGGTGGAGGCAGAGTTAAGAACTACGCTTTTCTACTGCTTTCCAGTCTGGTCGTTGATTATATATGCTATATATGTATTTATCTATATACATATAATATGAATACATTTCTTAAATATAAGTTGACTAGTTCCCTTAAAACTTAGTCTAAATGCAATTTTCCGACGTCGTAATTTGGCTCGTTGAGCAGTGTCTAGCAAGAAGCAAAAACATTTTCGTCCGTACCTTGCTAGTAAGCGTCGCACTTATTTGATAAGTTCAGCATAGTGGAAGCTCAAAGGAAATTCAAGAGGGTGCAAACGTAGTTTTATGAATGCGATTTTTGTCTTTGACTAGAATGGAATGGCACTAGGTGTTTTATTCTAATAAGTTGTAGGAGATGACAATAATAAAGAAGGTTGCAGAGGCAAATTTATTTTAAGTTATTTTGAAAATTTATAATATCGTTAAACATAATTACGAGTATATTAGTCTGCCTCAATTTGTTATTTTGTAGAAATAATAATAGTTTGTCGTGTATTATTGCTAATTACGTCACAGTTACCTAACGTTAGATCGAAATGAACTGAATTAAAAGATCTTATCAAATTTAAGCGGTTCTTAATTATTTATTTACATTCAAATATCTGGTTTTCTTTTAAGAAGAAAAAGGCTTACATCCTGAATAAAAAAAAAACTAAAAAAAATATTAAACTATCTAGAGGAAAACCGTAGCATACTTAATTATCCTATTTCGATAATTTATGGCCCAACCTAATATAAAAAGAACACTGATTAAATTCTGGACCACCGTAAATCAAGTTCGCACATAAATTTTAAATAAGGTCTGGCACAGGATTTTGTGTTGTTTATTAATATAATAATTTATGAAGATTTATTTGTTTTAATCCGTGTCCATTAAATACCAATACTGAGTTGTTATATTTAAACAAAATAAAATTAAAGTATAAATCTTTTCATCTGTATCGCTACAGTGACAAGATCACAGATCCTCATTTGTCTCGATCCTTGTCAACAACCATTTACTTTACTGTAAAATATATTGACGTCTTAGGTACTTATACATTTTTTTACCCATTACTTATAGTGATTTTCATTATCCGAACCAAACCAAAAGTTATACTAATCTTTATTAATTCTCACAGCATTCAGAGAAGAAAAACAACTAATTACAATATTCCAAAACCAATCCATACCATATAATTTTAGTAATTAGCATAAAAGTTAGGTCTAGAGAGCGAAGTAAGCTCATATAAGAACTAGGTCATACGTAATTACTAGCTGCATTTTAGTTTCCAGCCACTGAGCTAGGTTATAAGGCGAACATTACAAGGTTCACTTGCTGAGTTAACGAAGAAACTTATATGGAAACGTTATAGTTGGGGATTTACTAGAATGTGACTAGCTGCTATGAAATTTCATGAGTTCGTTTGTTTTGGCATGGCAACATTATAAGAAATGAGGTTATGTTGATTAGTTATTGGTAAATGATCTTCTTTTATCTGTACATCTATATTTAATTGTCGAACGTAGTCGTTTAATTTTTTTTATTAAGTATTTTCTATTTTCTTAAACTCTGTGTATTGATAATTTAAGCTTTTGTCACGTTATTCATAATTACATTAAAAATCTCATTTTTAGAGTGCACAAATTCTTATTGAAAATAACATACTTACTCGAACATCTTCAGCCAACCTATCAAGATATGTAGCATTGCATAGCACATATATGGCATTTGGAATTAATATTGAAGAAAGATAAGTGATTTCTTTCCAATTATGCAACCATATTGCATTAACACCTTAGTAGTCTCTTACACCTGGTAAAAACGGCAGTTATTCAACACTCATGAGTACAATAACACAAAGGAACATCTCACAATCTACAAGTCTTTTGCATTTATTTCATTCCATTAGCATCCGAAAGATTCACAATAAGCTTAGACGATTTTTAATTAAAAATTCCGTTCCCATCATAAGAAACAATGGCGTTCACGAAGCCTCTGAAACCCACTTGTAGGTAAGTAATTGTGTGAGTGGGTCGGAGTTACAGCTCTCCCTTTTCTTCTAAATGGTAAATGAGTTCATATTTATACGAGTATGTGTATAAAAAAGGATGAAAAAAAAGGTTTAATTATGACAAAGATAGATAAAGAAAAGTAAACTACAAAATAAAACCATTGAAGAAACGTATGAATAGCTAATAACGATGCTCTATGTCTATGACGACTAGGAACCGATTAGAATTATTGCTGTTGCCAAATTCACAGTAGCTGTATTTCGATTCATACTGAACATTGAAATAAAAAAATACAGTCTGTTATGTTCAGTTACAAAATAAATATTCTGAAATCATCAATTTGTTAAGATGCCTTTAAACAGTATCGGAACAATAGGAGAAACAAACCGATCAAAGACTTGCTCTACTAAAATTTGACATAGAAATGTGACTTCTGACTACATCCTATGAAATAAGTTATCAAATAATTGATGTACGAGTATGTATGTAACAGATTCACACACTGGCGGTCTTAAGACTGAAAGCGCTATTAGTCCACATACCATATGAAATATAACAGAAAAATGAAATAAACAAACATACACAGTCCTTTAGACATAAATATGAATTATATTATCGTATTTTTAATGAAAAAGGATCAGTTCAATTGAAAGGAAATAATTTGTGGATTGGAATCAATTTTGACAGGAAAATTCATTCTATATCGCTTCCTGCTGTGGCGTGATAAAAAGGTTTGGAAGACATCGAATTTGGTAGCTTTTTATATAAATATATACTGTCTTACATTCGCAATATATTAGTTAAGTAGCAACGTTAGTTTGGTTCGTAGATAATTTGTTTACTTACTATTAAGTTTATGTTTGCTTCTTGAAATACAAATGTATGAGTATATGTTTAATAAATAAACAAAACTTGCTGTTTTCTGAGTAAAATTAATAACAATAAATTGCTCATTGTTACATATAATGTATATTGATGTTACCTTTTGAAATACATATAAAAAATACTCTTAAAAAAGTACGAACAGCAGATATAAACACTAAATGTCGTAGCGACTTCAGGAATTCGTAGTATAGAAATTACAAATAATGCTTAATAAATTTGAGAATATATATATTTCAGCAATAATAATGACTAACGATTGCAGATAGGAAAGGTGACATGTGTGAGTGAGGAAGGGGAGGCACCAGGTGTCCTAATATATACTCGTTTGACGTTCAAATAGGTCATTTACTGAAAAAGGGTGACGTTCAAAGTATATATGGTTGTAGGTTTTTCAAAGGTACATTTGTAAATTCACATACCGCTGCTTTAAAACTAAACTGAAGAAACTCGAAAAACATTTTATCTCAAAAAGATTAAATTATAAGTACATGAAACATATTAAGTTAATAAAAAGATAAAAAATGTATTTATATTTAATCATTTTTTTAAATTATATGCAATTTAATGTCAAAAATATATCAACTATATTATAAAACAACGTTTTTTGCAAAATAGTGTTTTTTGAGTTTCTTCAGTTTAGTTTTAAAGCAGCGATACTCTGTTTGAAGAGTGAGTAAAGCAAAAGTTAATCTTATCTAGATCGGATCACATACAGACTAGATTATCTGCCTGCCTCTCTAGAGAAAATAGCGAGAGCTGTATATACTCGTATAAAATAGTGAAAATATTATTAGAGAACAACTCAAATATAAAATAATCACAATAAGAACAAAACGATTTAGTGTTATATACTTTTAATCTTATACTTATATTTTAATAACAACCCAAATCATGTACGCTGTCAAACGAAATGAAAATACCTGTCCATTTGCTTACGAGATACGAAGCTGCACAAAGAAATATTTACACATACGCTTGTAGTATTACAAACGAGTATTTCTATTGGAAGAAAGCTATCGAAATTAAAATTAGGTTTTATTAGTACGAGTATACTTAAATATACACTCAATTCTTAAGATGGACAATGAAAAAGTTACTAGAATTTTTCATACTGTTGATAAAGTCACTTCCTCGTGGTTCCTTGTTAGTTAGGAAGTAATTGGAATGCTAAGTATCTGCCTTTCATCTCAGGATGTTGTAGAAGGCGACGAATAGAGTAATATAATGTGTGGAGTGATGGATTAAAAACCTGTCATCAATATACTATATCGCATTGATATTCGAAGAACCTGATTGAGAATATATGATATATCCCAGGTTGTATCCACTCCAAATGTGAATATAACCTTGGAGTTCCAATATATGTAGTCTTTTTGTATAAGCATAGCGGAAACTGCTTATATTCTCTTCAAGTCACAGCGTTATGAAGACTGAGAATTAATTCCGATGAAATTTCAACCGCACCTAAAGCATCGATGATATAAGGAAAATGACCGTAAATTTACGAGCGAACTCTATAAGTAACGTTTTATAGACGCTTTTCTGAAAGGTTTATTCAATCACTGAAATCTTGGAGCCGAGAACCTTCTTCAATAGAATGTTAATAGGACATTCGATCGATGGACTAGCTATAGATTACTTATATCAGGGAGCAAAAAGGACAAAATACCAAGGAGAAATCTCAAAAGGGAGAACAGAGGATACTAGCCAATAATTTTCTCATAAACTTAAACTATTATAATTAGTTATGAGCAATAAATTTCTAAGCTTTCTATGTATGATTCTTAAACATTGTAAGAAATTTACAAATATATATAAAAAAATAAAGTTATCATAAGAAATAAAATGAAATGTAAGTGTAGAGATGAACATGAATCTCTGACTACCCCGCATGGGACAAAAGCTAAATAGTATATGATATATAAAGTAAATGGCTATTGCTAGTATTTTGTTCGATTCCCAGATCATCTGGGATTGTATGACCCAGTAGAAGGATGGACTAGGTCACACCTTAAATCTAGGGCAGGGCTCCCATTATCTAAAATATTCGGATGTGGTTAGTCAAATGCTGTGTCATTGATTGATATGTGGAAGGCTATTCTATATAATTGAATATATTAATTTAAAATGGTATGAATTTCATATTTGAATATTGCAAAACCATACTTTATATGCTCTATATAGTACTTTATAAGTGATTTAATACACGGAATGAGGTTCAATATAATCATAATAAAATAAGATATACATAATCACTCATTTCGTTTTTCAATATAATCTGAGTACAGCTATTAGTTATATTTTCCATTAGAAAGATATAATTTATTTACTGCTTAACGTACTCGTATTTATATGAACAAAACACATTGAAAATGAAAACATCGATGCCATGAAAAGGTGTTGCCTCAGTATAACAGTCATTTAATTTCGTTAGGGTACAAAAAAGATAATTTAATCTAGACTTGTTTGTGAGTTTCCCTACATAAGGCAAGTTCTAGAGCTATTCAGAAATACTTATTAATCTAACCTACTTATCTAATAAGTTTACTTTCATCTAAAGAGCACATAACATAATATGTGTTGTGTCCGTGATCAATTACTTTCTTCTTTCAACGCTGCTACGTAATTGGAGCTTCGAGAAATAAGCCAACGTTTCAACCGTGAAATTATAAAACGGTTGATAAAACAATTATTCTTTTTGTGATGCACAAATAGCGAGATTACCACTGAGGCATTCTTTTATTTGTTTATCTAGGATATAATCTATCGATCTAGGAATGTTTTAGGTGAAATAGCTTGACACGTGTAAAAAAATCCAGTTGATGTTGTGAATAAATAAGTTCCTCTTGGCGAACCAAAAGCTTTCATTTTATTTTCTATATGAGACCGGATCATATAACGATAAATTTAAAAAGATATACCTTTATATTACCCTTATGTTCCCGGAGCACGGTCAAGCAACTGGGTAAAGCGCGAGTGTTTAAAAATAACTATTGCAAAACCTTTCATTTATAAAAACAGCAAAATTGCCAATGGGAGTTCCTTACAGCTCTCAAAAATCAGTGGAAAAGATATTTTCTCTTGACTGTGTTCACTATTTCATAGAAAAATTATTCTTTAATTATTTTATACTAATAACCTAACCTAACCTGACCGTAGCGTTCATATTATGAACGCTACGGTCGGGAATATAAGCAATGAAGCTTATTAAGCAAGATTGTTTTTCGAACTAACAATCCAAAATCTACAGCTTAGGAATAATACTTGGAAATCTTGAAAACAATATTAAACTTAATAACTTATTCTCTCTAAACAGCCCTTGATTTTTACTCCAAGTGGAATTATCTTGTAAAAGAAGAGAACTTTTTATAATATTTTCTAAGCTGCTTTTTCTTATAAACTAGTAAACATAACACTTAACTTTCGACCTGGAGGTCATACCTGATACTTCAAGCCCTTGAAAACCACTACAGCCTCTTGAAAAGGCTCTTGGCTCTAGCACCTACATGTTCTTAAGCCAGGAAAGATAGATGGCTTCATTTGTCAGGGAGAAATAGAACCATGTTAGTGTGGGAAATACAATGTGTTTATCCAATTTTCCTGTAATATGAAACAAGGGCGCTTTATAAGTTTCATTTGTAGGAATTGCAACGCATTATCCGATTACTATGTTCTAATGGTATCAGTAAGAGAGAAAAATAAAACTATTCTTTCTTTTGAGGCTTTATGTTTTGTAAGATTTATAGGTATAGGTACCTTTAAAAAACTCGTATATTTTTACAATATATCTCGACTAGTTGAGATGTAATTTACATACATACATACATATGACGCGTAATTCCCTGTAGAGGGGTAGGCAGAGATTACAGATCTCAATCTGATCTGATCCTGACAAACCACTTATACATTGACACTCCTACACCTCCTCATACGCACTCGGCGGATAGTATTTTAATAAAATAGACGGATAATAGTACTTGTATGTAATTTACATACAAGTTATAATAGTAGCGAACACAACGAACACAAACAGTACCGTAATTTACTTGTTATGACACACCTATCCAATGTAGAAAACTGATATGTAGACAAAATAATTATATATTGAAGCACGTCACAACAGTAGCTTTTAAAAAATTTGACTTTACTGATTCTAATACTACGGTGAGGGAAAACATCGTGAGGAAACCGACCTGTTCCTTGTCAGTGCTTGTAAATGGTGACATGGCTTGCCACCTGTCACATTGAGTACTGAATATCTGGTCAACACGTGGGCTCGAGGTGGCTATAAAATTACTACCTTCGCAATTGCGGAGCTGGACACCTGAACCTCTGACTATCCCGCAAGGTCGTGAACGAGTTACTGATTCAAAAATGAACCTTTACTGACATATCATCTTCACCTCACCACGAATTTTATCTTTATATGCATTCGCGACGCCATATTAAATCACCCGTAGCGTTAGTTTAAAGTATGACATAACATTAACTACTATAGAATACTCTATGAAATATTTTAAACCGAGTTTCAAAATTAGGTTTATGATGAACACGTAGTAGCCTCTACTGCTATAAAGCAAAGTTAGGATTAGCATAGAAGATGGAATGTTCTCATTTTGTATATGCACCTTATGATCTAAGCATTTGGGTCGTGAATAATCGTGATGGACGCTTATCATTAAGGTTTGCTTTGATCTCAATATTTTTAGGTTTCGGAACTTTAAGTGATATTGTAATAATTATATCCCTAGTTTTGTTATGAATTTATATTTCCATAGCAAATAGTGTCTATATTCTTTCGAATGACTTGAGAATAGTAAATAGGAAATATGCTACATACGGTTGTCGTATATGCTGTATCTATAACAATCGAGTGTCTATGAGACGGTGTATGTTTGAAGAGAAAATAGTTTTCCAGAATTGGGAAGAATAAAGGATCGTGATCTCTACCTACTTCCTTGAAAGACGTTGTGTGTACTACATAGGTACAAATGAACTATTTCTAAAACACAAATCAATACAACTTCAGTGTATAAATTTCAACATTGAATAGAGTGAATTATATTACAACGTAAATGTAGGTGAAAAAAATCATTAATAGATTTTCAAATTATTTTTAAGCGATAGGTTGTCCACCTAGATTAATCTCTCCCCCAAAAGCAAATTTATAACAACTAACCATTCTTTAGAACCTAGAGTTTTTATTTACCTACTTGGGATTTATGTAAGTGCATAAGTTTGAAAGCATTTTTATGACAAACCAACTAAACTATTATACCGACTGACACTACTTTAACCTCTCGACTCTTATTCTTGGTTTTCGGCATAATATATGTCTTACATACATTCATACATCTAGCCTTGTACAATCTATGTTAGCTTGTTAAATTCCAACCGGATAGTACACGACCTTCCAACCTCAGTACATGGTACAACTTCCGTCACTATCTTGCTGGAGTACTGCAGTGATAGACGACGACCGGAGATTAAAATTATTGTTAGCTTTATAACTCATGCTGTACATTTCCTTTGAAATGTGTAGGACACAGTATGGGAATTTTATAAATTTATCTTGTTTTCTGTACTCTGTATTTTAAAAGACGTAATAATAGTGATAACTAGTAACGATTCTTTACGATTTGTCACAGGCGGCAATTAAAAGCGGATAGGACAGAATTTTGGGGTAAAGACTATCCCAAAACTTAATACTTTATCTTAATCACATACCTACATATACGGTTACGTTCTTCAATTCAGAATCTTTGAGATAAAAATATCTCCTAGATCTCTTTTCAGCATAAATATTGGGGTTGTGATGTCATATGTATTTATGTGACAGGTTGCTAACCTATCTTCCACTAAATTCCATTTATCTCTTGTCCCTTAGTCTTCTCCTACGATATTCCGTGAAGAATGGCAGCTTGCTATCGTTCTCTGTACGTCCTAGACTAGCACGAGACTTACTACTACTACTCTCTAGAAGATTATTCTAGATAGGGCTGACCATCGGTTAAAGACTATCTCATGTTTAGGATTAATAAAGCACTGATTATATAGGAAATTAAGTAATGTGATAAATTTCCTTACATATTATCGAATAATACATTTCCACAAATATTAAAGCAATATATATTGTCTTGACTGACAATTAATTTGCTAATTAATAACTTGGTTATCGAGATACGAGTATATTGCGATTAACGAGGCTCAAATATCGATCTTTGTTCAAAGACAAATTCTAAACTTTGACGTTTCTGTCTAACTTATTATAAGTTGAATGGAACCAATATTTCAGAGCTAAGCTTACTTGGATTTTGATTCAACATTTTATATATTGCTGAATGTGCTCTTTGAAAATCACGTGAGGAGTGACATTGAGTGAAGCGATCTATATTACGAGGCTTGTAACTATAAATAAAATGAGAAAAATCAAGGGTTGGTCATGAAGTATAAATGATAACTGTATATGAACAAGAATATATCCTATCCCGTACTGTATTGATCTTGAACTCTAATATAACGCAACCAACTGAATCTTTCTAGCATCTGGTGTATGATATTAAAAAAATATATGAGAAAATTCAGGCCTGCTATCATCAGTATTTTACATTTACCAATCTACGTAGCTTATAGACACTATTCTTTAATATGACTAATACAAAACAATCCCTATATTTGTGATTCTTATTTATAACTAAAGATGTCGTTGCTTATTTTCGTAAGAACGTCAGCGTTATAGATTTTGATACACTACTTTTACAGCACAAAGGTACATGACTACAAAATCTGTAGTGTGAGCACATATATCAGTGAGAATGAAGCCCGTCGTTCGTTGTGGACACATCTCGTTGAGACGAGAGGCTTCTGAGCGCGTCACCCTGTCTTTGTCAACGGAAATAGCATAAGAGATGCTCTTTTGAGAAATAGGGTGACCGAGACTTGGGTGGAAAATGCATTTGTAGTCGGTATGTAGTGTCGATACGATTCATCGATGCATTTAACGTTGTCGTAGATACTACGTTGAGGTAAAGATAAGAATTTTTAGTAAGGTTCAACAGTATAGTATAGTTCAGAGTAATAAAAGCATTATCTACATTAAGATATTAGAGAATGGTAAAAAGTTAACAACAAAGAATAATACGTTTTGAAATGTCTAAGTCTGTGAACGTTGGTGTTAATTAGTGTCATTTTGTAACATGTAAGTAAAAATGTAATATTTATTACCTACCTTCGCAGTTAAGTCCTTAAAGTAATATAACTATTTGAGCGTATATATTTTAGGGTAACTTGCATTTTACTACCAAGACCTATGCTTCACAACTTGTGTATATACACACGCCCTTTTTATTTTGGCGGAGCAGTCACAGACTTGAGTGCCCATCTCCGAAATTTCGAAGACATGTTAAGTGTGCATCCTACTAATATGCACAAATTATGAACAATAAAAAAGTACTGTAACTCAACTAAAACAATAAACTAAGCTCTAATAATAGTTTATACAATTAAACGTTTCAATTTATTAATAACTCCCTACCTACCTCACCACACATTTCAAATTGAATTGAATTGAAATTGTAGGCTGTACTATTCCGAGCGACAGAGGTTTCAGATGACGTTAATTTAGTAAAATATTTGTCAAATTACATGGAATCCAAACTTCAGTAGCAGGCCTAACCACTTGTGAGAGAAATCAAATTTGTGTGTGGTTTTGATGCTTGCGCCATGTTTGAATAGGTACTGGTGGGTCCTTGAAGATAATTGGCAACGTTCTTCGAATAAGCTGAAAGAAAAAAGTGATTGACATAGTTTGAAAAACACTGATTTGACATAGTTAGTATTGAAGGGGCGTGAATCAGGTAACGGGGCCTTTCGGAAAATCAAGGTTCATAATAGTATCAGCTTTCAACCAAAGTATGTATATTATAAAGTAAAATGTATATACATGTTTGTAGATTAGGAAACATATGTTTTTGAAAAAGTATATTCGATATCAAGAGAAAATTATTTTTATTCGGGATAAAAAGTTATTCAGTGTATTAACAGGCAAAGATGCGTTGAAAAGTGTGTTTGATGTTTCTATAAAAAAAACTTACTCCGCATTTACTTCGTTGTAATGAATTTACTTATATTAAAAATTATTATTAAAAGCCTAAAAACTAATCCTATTTTCATAAGCCACTACCTAGATACAATTCGTGAATATAAACGTTCTAACTTAATTTGGTACAAAGTGACATAAAAGTATCATTTCATACACCTCGGTTTAGGCGCTATATAAAAGATATTAAGAAGGCGAATGTTCATTAATGCACGTGTAACGTATAAACGAGAAGAATAAAGGTTTGATGATCATATTTGGCTGTAACGTGTACTAAAACCTTGACGCAATTTTTGTTATGACTTGCCAAGATTCGCTTCGTTTTAAAAACAGCTTTGGCGAAATTGCTTCTAAAATTGGGAGTTTAAAATGTTACGTACTATTTCGTGGGGGTTTTAAAAGATTATAGAAGGAATAAAATTGCGGATGTTTCTGTAAGTCCGTAACTATGTAACTAAATGGAATGTTACCAGAGCTGTAGTAAAGAATGTTATAGATATTCCACATTTGTATTAATTAATTTTCATATTTTGGACGTAGCGAATTTTGAATGTAACGTATAGAGAAAAGTATTTACATATGTGTAACATAGTACTATTCTAGGTATGTATACATATATGTTAATTCAGGTCGTTTAATCCCTTTCGGGGTAGACAGAACCTCGGAGATATAATAACTCCTAAGTCACTTTTTAGTATGAACATTTGGGTTGCAATGTCATACTGAAACATTGTTGCTAACCCATCGACTAAAAGATTCCATTTACCCCTAGTGCTTTAGTCACCTTCTACGAAATGGAGAATGGAGTGTCAGGAAGAACGACAACTAGTTATCATTTTTCACATCCCAGCCTAGCACGGGACTATTCTAGGTATAGCTATACAAAATATCGACTTTTGTTTCCATCAACAGTAAGTGCTCGTAAAATATTGCGCTACGCCGAAAAACAATTGAAACACTCAAAACAATAATTTCTGGGAAGTTAGGCACCTTTGTTTTTGGGAACATTTAAAAACGTAATTTACAAAGAAATATTTGAACGCTATAACACTGGTACTAAGCTGTTATAATTAAATATAGAGTCTAGGATTTGTGTTAGGTCTGAGTAAATTGTTACTACGAAATTTAAACGTTTTGTTACTAACCGTTATCGAACTGGCCATTAAGGACGTAAATGAAAATAGCATTTTAAAATTTTCATTCATTGATACATGACAGAGTTGAGATTCAAACTTAGGACTTCTGATAGAGCCATGACTTCTATGCATTGTTAATGTATAGTATTATAGATTTTAATGGTTAGCAAAAGCTTACTAATTATGGTCAAAACTAACCGAATCTTTATCTTGTGATAAATAGAAACTGCATTCCTACTAGAATACGAGAAGGGAAAAACGCTAGAATACATACATACACATCACGCCTGATTCCCTGTATATGGGTAGGCAGAGATCACGGATCCCCATTTGTCCCGATCCTGACAGACCACTTTCGCTTCATTGACATTCATATATCTATCTTCTCATACACTCTCGGCCGTTATAGGTACACCTAACGTCACCTTTTTTCAATATATCGTCTATCTGACTGTTATATGTCTTATTAGGCCGGCCCCTACGTAACCGCCCTTCCACTTCACTCATATATATTCCTTTTGTCAATCTGCTATCATTCATCCGCATTACATGTCCAAACCATCGAAGCATGCTCTTTTCAATCTTAATCACTACATCTTCTTTCAAACCGCAACCTTCCCTTATCACACTTGCACGCTATCTTCTTTCAAAACGCTAGCACTTGATATTAAAGATAACCGTTCTCCGTTAATTTGCCAATTCTCATAATTGTTTTAAAATGTAGATTTTTGACGAGCTTCTCGACTGGTACCTTTGGTAACCATAGGTAACCATATAAGTTAAGTAAACACTTAAATTAATAATATAATTATCTATGGTCACCAAATGTTACGAAGAGATTATTTTGCATTGTTCACCTTTTCCAGGTATATGCACTTGAGTCTGTGTGGAAAATTGATTCAAAAGACAAAACAATTGTTTACATTGGGAATATTTTTGTGAGCAAAGGAAATTGGTTCGAAAACTTTTGTAGGCAAAACAAATTTATGTGAATAATAAGATTTGTTTACGTGTTATATTGAAACTTTATTCGGAGTAACAAAACAAACATTACGGCTTTTATCTGTCGGATAGTTATATTGATCTACGTTCTGACAAGAATTAAACCTTGAACTTTTAATTTACGAATCGAAATAAAATCTCTCTGCTTAGCTGCATTTGTCTCTTATCATTCTAAATAATTACAATTTCAATATATATGTATATATTTACTCTATTTCGCCAGCTAATTTGAAAGAATTTATACAAAATTGATGTTACTGACAGTATTCCTATATCGGTGATAATGGTTATAATGTTGTAACCCAAAAGTATCCAATACTACATATACCTCTTACGATAAAGGCAGCTTGATTAAAATTATTGAACATTTTAACTATAGAATACTTAATTGTAACTGAATAATTAACCAATTCATTCTTATTCGCACAAAACCCAATGAAAAGTCAATAAAAGGGACAGCGTCAAACCATTATCATGACTGTAATGTATTAACGATCACATTTCACAAGCCGGGCACAATGTAAACAACTTTGAGGGATTTATATGAAAAATAACTCACAATCAGTCTCATTTTGCAAGATTAAGGGCGTGAATAAAAAGACTCAAATTACTTTCATCTCGCGATGGCCTGGGGCCGTAATTCTTGCAACAAAGCCGGCCTTCACTTGTTAAGCTTTTAAGATGAAACAACGAAAAAATTAATGGCCGACTACGATAAGCTTCATTATATTAGGAGATACTGCTATAATTTATGGAGACGGTCAGTCTAGGTCGTTGGTAATGTTGGTAATATGGTTCACACTATAAAAGCCTGACCCTTTTCAAATCTGGTTGGAGCATGATATATATATATATATATATATATATATATATATATATATATATATATATATTGATGAAACAACAGTAAAATTTTGATCTAGAACTTACATACATACGCGTTCACGACTATTAACCCTTGCGCGGTAGTCGCGCAAACGCGGAGCTAGTAATAGTATGGACACCTTGAATTCACGTGTTGATCAGATAGTCACTACTGAATGTAACAGGTGGTAAGTAATTTAGCCATTTATAAGCACTATTACCTGTTCATGGAACAGGTAGCTTTCCTCTCGATGTTTTCGATGATTTCCCTCACCGTAGCATAAATTAGGAACAGTTATACATAAAGTTAACAGTAGCATTCATTAAAAGGCTAACCTAAGAAAGGTCTCGTGGTTTTGTTAAATAGTAACTAACTGAGTTTAATTCGGAGTAAAGAAGGTAACTGGGGTACTACTAGGGATAAGCGAAATCATAAGGATAAATATAACAATCCAAAAATAATGACAGAAAGTACGACGTATAACGCAATTACAGTTACAATAATGCATTTACAGGAGCTCATCAGTGATTTGCCCAATCCATCATACACAAAACACTTTAGATAAACCTATTCGATAACACTATTATACACTAGTGATGACTAGTAGTCTTGGCTAAACATTCCCTATTTATTATTCAAACACGAGCAGTATTGGAGCCATCCTCTCGACTCGCTTAATTAAACTATGCCACCGACTCAGTGGTCTCCTGGAGCGATATCGTCTGAATACGTAGCCAGACATTGAATGGAATTGAGCACTTTCAATGCAAATTATTCGGTGTCTTATAGGCTGTTTAAGGTTGGATTAGATTTGTGATTAATGATGATTGACAATCAAAGTATATACTTTATATAATACAGTGAAGTACACACATGTAAGTCATTTTTTTTTAATAAAACATTTTGTTAAAATATCAGGAGATGATATTAATTTTGTTCTGTATAACATTTAGTTAAAATATCAGGGGATGATATTAATGGACACCTTTGGTTTGCTAGTAAGGTATGTCAATAGCGTGTTATAATCTCTACTATTTGCCGGTATGTCTTATTAGTAATTAAAGTCATGATAAATAACGAATATTATTAAAAGATAATATGATACTATATTTGTTGCTATGATACCTTTCAAAGCAATGTAACCGAGGATATAAGTACTAAGTTTCCGAGATTATATCGATCCCTCATAAGAATAGAAAAACGCAAAAACCTACTTAGATTAATACAAGCTTAAGTCATATACAATATGTTTGATAATGGCTAGTCAAGTTAACAAAAAAAATCATAGATATCGCTTAAGTTCTTAGCACTATTTAATAAATATATATAGTTTTTATTCGTGTTTTATTATAAATATTATTTAATTACTAAGATATCTTCTATCTACTAAGATCATCTATGTAGATTCAGGTTAAGTTATGAATCAATTTAACTATTCCTTCACGCGAAGGTTCTAGTTTGGATACCATTTCAGGTTTTATTACTCGGTATAGGAGAAATGTTCGCTTGCCGTAATAAACCACATCTGCTACACTACCGCTTATACTATCATTAATTTGCTATATGAAACCTTTGGTTGCTGTGTTGATTAAATATATGTAGGGATATATAGATAAACTAGGCTTTGCACGGGTATAAAATATATAGCCTACTCCACTATTTCATGGATGTTATTATACATATAAAACTTGTTCTTGAATCACTCTATTTATTAAAAAAAACCGCATCAAATTCCGTTGCGTAGTTTCAAAGATTTAAGCATACAAAGGGACATAGGGACAGAGAAAACGACTTTGTTTTATACTATGTATAGTGATACGAGTATATGCAGATACATGTGAAATACCTCTTGGTCCGCAAAACAATATGCTAATACTACTTATTCAATTAAATAACTCCAACAATATATTTATGTATGTATATCTGTGTGAGTGTGCGTATAAAATCATAAACCTACTTTTCGATCTGCTAAATGAATATGTACGTATGTAGTTCTTGGTGTTCACAACGTTAGAATAATGACGACCTCCGTGGCGCGATTGGTTAGCCGCCTGAACGCTAATCGTGAATATGTACGTATGTAGTTCGTGAGATCCCGGGTTCGATTCCCGGTAGAGGCAGACTTAAGAACTACGCTTTCCTGCTACTTTCCAGTCTGGTCGTTGCAACGCGTCGATTGATTATATGTGTTATATATGTATTTATCTATTTATAATATGTATATATTTCTTAAATATACGTTAACTAGTACCCTTAACACAAGTCTTAAATGTACTTACCAAGGGGCTAGTTCAATTGGTGTAATAACGTCCTACAATATTATATTATTATTATTTATTCTCTCTGTTTTCTGTGAAGAAAAACATCGTGAAAATACCACTTGTCTTTATAGATATTGTCTATCGATAGAAACTTTGACATAACTTGGTCTTGACTATATAGGTATCGCTAGTCGTCATTGTTACTAAATATCTCACACACATATGTATGTACATATACATACACATCACGCCTGATTCCCTGTCCTGATCCTGACTCACCACTTTTGTTTCATCGACACTCATACAACTTCTCATACATACTCGGCGGTCACCCTTTTTAATATGACGTCTATCTGACTGTCATATATCTCATTGGGTAAGTGTTACTTCATATATCTATAGATACCTTTACAAACTTGTAATCTCGTCGTAGCCCTACGATCGAGCTCAGTTCCATTCTAATTACATTACATCAAAGGAGGTCGACGTAGGCACTAATCCACGTGCTAAAGACAGGTTAAATGATAAGGATTATAAGCAGATCTAGTGCTTGTAATTAGTACACTAGACAAGTAACTGGATACTAAAACTGTTTAGTTATCTGCAATGATGGTGGTGTAATATATTAAAAGGAAATGCATAATTTTCATACTCACTACAAATACATACTTTTACATAATATCTTCTACATCTGTAGTATAGTCTGTATAATCTAGTCCCGTGCTAGTCTGGGATGTAAAAAGAATGCTAACTAGCTAAATAAGGTTTATATGAAATTTATTGGATGATAGGCTAGCAACCTGACACCATTATTCCATATGACATCAAAACCCAATATACATGCTACTAAGTGACCAAAAAGATTTTTTCATGTCTCCAAGGTTCTGTCCACACCGAAAGTTATTAAAGGACGCGAATGTATATGTGTTTATCTTCTAGATCACTTTTATAGCTCACATCAATCACATCCACACTGATAATAACTAACTAAAAATAATATCTTGTGATTACTTGTTGGAGTTGTAAAAATCGCTGGTTGGAACCAATGACGCAAGAGAGGTAACTAGTAATACTCTCATACCATCCCAAACTAGCTTGGGATCAAGAAAAACTTAACTGTAATATAAAATAAATATTCACTATGTGTTACTCTATTAACTAACGTTACCAGAATTCAAATGAATTAATATAATGCAGTACTCATAACAACCACAAATCAACGATCATTATTACCCGATTCACACTAGAAATTATACCTTTATATAATCTTTGTAATTGGAGATAACTCCATCGTCAGAAAGCCATCTAAATGTTCAAATTGCTTGTGGTTAAATAGTCTTCTGTATTTCCAGTGAATCCCATCCCTAACTGAAATATATATCTTTGTGGAAGTTGAATCTGATTAATAAAAATACAAAGACAAACGCGTTCACGACCATTAACCCTTGCGGTGAGAGGTTCAGGTGTCCATCTTCGCAATAGGCTATTTGACTGATTTTGAAAAATTGTTTCAAATTATTCGTTGGTATATGATTAATACACCACATGTATATTTCTGCAAATATTGCAGTATTTTCCGTAAAATATTGAGTTAAAATTTAAATTACAATATTCGCGCTAAAAACGCTGTTTCTGTAATGGCGGACGCCATATGATCTGCGTGACGTCACAGGCAAGTAAACAGTAGTTCCAAACTGCAAATTTTTAGATGAATTGAAACAGGGCACTATCATCCTAGCTGACAGAGGCTTTAAACACCTTTAAATATAGTACAAGAAACGATGGGAATACGATAAAATCACACTAAGTGCATAATAATAAACAATGTTTACTTGCTTGTGACGTCACGCGAGGCGTAGCAAATCACAGAGCGTTCTCGTGAAGGGAGAAATTAAAAAAAATATATGAATTTAGTATGTTTATTTTGCAAAATCAATAAATATTTTCGGATAAAATAGAGCTAAATATGGTTTTTTAAATTATTATCTAATAGGATGACCACATTTAGTAAGATATTTTTAATAGTGTCAAATAGCCTATTGCGAAAGTAGTAATTCTATGCCCACCTCGAACTCACGTTGACCAGATAGTCAGTACTCAATGTGACAGGTGGTAAGCCATGTCGCCATTTGCAAGCGCTAACTAATTACCTAATAATATTATGTACTAATTAATATTGTAGTAAAAATCCAAAGTCGAAGCAGGCAATGTTATGAGCAATGTAGATGTGTATATATGTTTAGCGCACTTCCAAAAGGGATTAATTGACGTGAATATAAGTGTGTGTATTCAACAATTTAATCTCATAATATTTACTGTTTGACTATTTGATTAAACTTACTCGATATATTAACTCCCCTATAGAGAGGCAGGAATTTAATTTAGCTTACCATTTTCCCTATCCTAGAAAAGCCACTTTCGCCTACATGCTGTTAGCGTAATTGATGAGTTACTCCGTACGCGCGTTAAGTAACAAGTACTGTATCAAATATTAGTGATTGCAGAAGTTTGATAAATCTAACGCATTCTACTATTAAACTCGACACGAAAACGCTTTTAAAACAATCTTCGTTCCCCCAAAAGTTTAAGAAGCTTGGAATCTAAAATGTACGTAACATTATACCTACCTACTTGTGTTTCTTAACCAATCTACATAGAAGTTTACCACTGAACTCTTTTAAAGTATGAATAAGTTATTGCTTGAATTTTCAATGTGGGACTAAAACTTTACATTAGAGATAATCTTCATGCCGGTTTTGAAAAGTTCTTCGCAAGTTTAATAATTTATAACCTAAACCATTATGTATTTTACATACTAATGTAGAATATATTATTCAATGTACATAAGGTTTATCATCCATGCACCGAGCATACTGACAATAACCTCTTAGGTCTCCTTGCAATTCTCTCACAAATACATTGTAAACGGTTATAAGCCCACATGTGTTTACCAGATAGTACCTACCTAAAAATAGAGGTGGTAAACCATATTGCTATTTACAAGCACTGACCTATGCCGATCAATAGGCCGGTTTGTCAATGTTTTCCCTAACTAAAACTTTATAAACAGTGAATAACCTATATGTGTACTATACAGTGCCTTATGTGACAGGTGGTATATCATCATTTACAAATACTGACTGTAACCTATACCGATCAATAGATAGGTATCCTACCTATATTTTCACTAACAAAAACACCGAGTTAATTTGTATATAGGTACATTGCTCCATCGGGACGTAGAAACTCAGGTGTCTTCTGTGACTGTAATGGCCGCTCGTAAATTTAATTCAGCCATATTTTCAGTCAGACTAGATTCCGAACACCGGTAGCACACTAAATTTACTTCTCATTGTTGTGGTGTTTTGTTATATAACTGTTATATTGGGATTTGTAAAGCTTTGGGTTTAGAGTATTGAAAATGAATGCTCATATTGTTTACAGATTCTCACACACTTCTTTAGCATTCGAGATCTTTAAACTTATGTAATTATCTTCCTATGCCCGATAAACTATAGATTTTAATAAATTACATGGTCACGCAATAACATTCTAAGATAAAACGCTAGTTTGTAAAGTCCTATTACCTAAATGAACTAATTAAATGTGTTACAGCATGTTGTTATCAATACCAAACATACGTTCATATAAAAAATATTATCAATATATTTTTCTTGACCATTATTCCTCATTAGCAACAGTACCAAATCCATTCAAATGCTGACTACGCAGTATTGTCGAAGGCACAATCCGACAGCCTTCGTATTCCCGAGTGCTCATTAGTGTTCATTGAGAAACGCCAATGATAAGAGCCTTGGAGGCTTTGAGGCAGTCGATAGCTTTTATTCAATGGCAGGTTTTACTATTCAGGTAGATTGTAGATTGGACTGGTGTGGCAATTTTTGTAATTGGCGTAATACTTTAGTTCTACGGTGAGGGAAAATGTGTACCAAACAGTGTGTATTGGTTTAAGGTTTTATTTAGTAATGAAATAATTAGTCGAATACTATGGTGAGGGAAAACATCGTGAGGAAACCTATCTGTTCCCTGAACAGGTATTAATTAGTACTTGTAAATGGCGACATGGCTTGCCACCTGTCACATTGAGAACTATATGGTTAACAAGTGGGTATCAATCAATCAATCAATCAATCAGCCTATGACAGTCCACTGCTGGACGTAGGCCTCCCCAAGGTAACGCCACAAAACACGATCACTCGTGGCCCTCAGCCAACCACTACCAGCGACCTTTTTCAGGTCATCAGTCCATCTGGCAGGGGGGCGTCCTACACTACGTTTACCGAGACGCGGTCGCCATTCGAGAACCGCTTTGCTCCAACGGTCGTCGGTTCTGCGACAGACGTGACCGGCCCACTGCCACTTCAGCTTGCAACATCGATAGACAATGTCTACGACATTGGTTCTCTGCCGGATAATCTCGTTCCGGACTCTGTCCCTTAACGAGATACCCAGCATCGAACGTTCCATTGCCCGCTGAGCGACATGTAATCGGTGAGCCAGCCCGACTGTCATGTTCCACGTCTCGGCACCGTATGTCATCACAGGTAGGACGCACTGATTGAAAACCCTGGTCTTAAGACACTGCGGTAGTGGCGACGAGAAGATATGACGCAACTTCCCGAATGCTGCCCAGCCCAGCTGCACTCTTCTGGAAATCTCACGCTCGAAGCTGTCCCTACCCATTTGTAGAACCTGGCCCAGGTAGACATATTCCTGGACCACTTCGAGCGTTTCTCCACTGATCGTGATCGGCCCCGGGACAACGAGCTCATTGAACATGACTTTTGTCTTGTCCAAGTTCATCCGGAGACCGACCGACCGTGAGGCAGCGTTAAGGCTGTGCAGCATTCCCTGTAAATCCTGCAGCGAACCCGCCATTATGACAATGTCGTCAGCGAAACGGAGGTGCGTGAGGTATCTGCCATTGACATTGATACCCATCCCAGTCCAATCCAGAGTTTTGAAGACGTCCTCCAGTGCGTTCGTGAACAGTTTCGGGGATATGACATCCCCCTGTCTCACTCCTCTGAGCAACTGTATAGGACTTGTCTTTTGGTTTTGGACTTGAACAGATATCGATGCCACGCCGTATAGGCTCCTCAACACCTGCACATAACGCCAATCGACCTGGCATCGCTGCAAGGATTCCAGAACAGCCCAGATCTCGATGGAGTCGAAGGCCTTCTCGTAGTCCACAAAGGCAAGACACAGCGGCTGGTTATACTCATGAGACTTCTGTATAACCTGCCGCACTGTGTGGATGTGGTCTACGGTACTAAAACCTTTACGAAATCCGGCCTGCTCCGGCGGCTGGAAGGCGTCAAATCTTGAGGCCAGACGATTTGTGAGCACCCTCGAGAACAACTTGTAGACGTGGCTTAGGAGCGCGATAGGCCTATAATTCTTCAATAGGGACTTGTCTCCCCTTTTGAAAAACAAGGCCACCACGCTCCCACTCCACGCCGTCGGGGTAGTCCCATTAGCTATGACGGAATTAAACAGGTGCTTGAGCTTCTGCAGGACTGGAGCTCCTCCCACCTTTAGAAGCTCAGAGGTTATTCCGTCTTCGCCGGGAGCCTTCCCATTACGAAGTTGTTTGAGAGCGCTCCCAATTTCGTCTTCGTCCACGAGCGGGAGATCATCAGTGTAGTGGCGCACCAATGTGGCTCTTGGGTCCTTCGCATCGGGTGGAGGCTTCGGGGCATGCGAGGCGTATAGATGGCCGTAAAAGCCCTCAACCTCGTTTAGAATCCCCGGAATTGAAGTGACGGTTCTGCCCTCTGAGGTTTTCAGCTTCGTCAGATTAAATGTTCCCATTCTTTTGCTGAAGACTTTCGACCCCCGATTTTGCTCAATGGCCTCTTGAATGAGTTGCGCATTGTAGCTACGGAGGTCGCGTCTCACCGATTTCCGGATTGTCTTATTGAGACGTTGGGTATCTGACGAAGCTCCCTCTGGCAATTCACGTCGAATCCGCATCAATTCCAGGGTTTCGCTTGAGAGCTTAGACTTTCGGCTGCCTCGCCCTCCCTTGAAGCATCTCTGACCCACCTCGCGAAGTACCCCCACCACATCATCGAGGCTCTCGTCAACACTTGCCGTGGTATTCAGTGCCTCGAAGCGATTGCGCAGTTCCAGCTGGAACGCTTCAGAGCTGTGCACGGATTGGAACATCGTTGGGCGAAGAACGGACCGTCTCAATCGGCTTCTCTCGGCCCTGAAGTCGAAATTCAGGGTGCCTCTCACTAGGCGGTGGTCACTGCCGGTCTTAAACCTATTAACCACTGAGACATCCCTGAACACGTACTTCCTGTCTGCCAAGATGAAGTCGATCTCGTTCTTCGTCCTACCATCTGGGCTCTGCCAGGTCCACTTCCTATGGGGCTTTTTCTCAAAGAATGTGTTCATGCAGAACAGCCCCTCTTTATCCAGGAAGTTGACCAGCATCTGCCCTCTGGCATTTCTGCATCCAACCCCGTGCGCTCCGATACGCGATTCATCGCATTCGCGCACTCCCACTTTGGCATTGAAGTCCCCCATGACAACGGTGTAGTGGGTCTTGGTGGTGTTATGCATCGCCTTGGCGATATCTTCATAAAGCACCTCGACCTCACTGTCCGGGTATGCCGACGTCGGCGCATATACCTGCACGACCTTAAGAGAGTATCTCTTGGTCAGTTTCAGTACTAGGTACGCTACCCGGGTCGACACACTCGAAACCTCCAGCACGTTGTCACGGAGAACCTTGTTGACGAGAAAACCTACGCCACCCTGTGACTTCTGGTCGCCCTCCCGGAAGTAGAACAGATGGCCTGATTCTAGGGTAATGGTGTCCTCACCAGATCTTCGGACCTCCGATATCCCCAGAACATGCCACCTTAAATTAGTCAGTTCTACCTCCAGTTGCGCCAGGCTTTCGTCCAGCCGTAGACTGCGTCCATTGTACGTCGCCAGGGTCAATTTGTGGCAGCTGTCCGTAACCCGGGGATTCTTAGCACCCCCTGCCCTACCGTAACCGAGACCGCTGCCGTGGGCCGGAATAGTAGGGCGACCGGGAACTGGGGGCCATGTGTTCGTAGCCTTTCTCATGGGGGGTATTGCCCTTACTCACCACGCTGGGCAGGCGGGTTGGTGAGCGCAGAACGTAGCTCTTCGCACCAGTGACGCTGCTGCCCGTCACTGGTCTGTTGCATTTAGCCACGCTTGATTAAGAAATGGTTATACCGCCATTTGTCGGTCGCCAGAGCCTCGTTAGTTATAAAGCAGGATGCACCACGGGCAGGTGAGGTTGGCTTGAGGCACTCGGGTGATAGTGTGCCCCCTTGCATCCCTTAACAAGTGGGTAGCCAAAGAAATATTACCTCCGCCATTGCGGAGATAAATACCTGAACCTATGACTAACCCGCATGGTATAATGCTCGTGAACACGTTCGTCTTTGTCTTTGTCGTAAATCATTTATTAGTTTTTAACTTAATGTTCTGTCTATTCATTCCTCAGGATCTTAAATAATAAGATACATGCAAATGGCATACTACTGATTACACAAGACGTAACATATAAGTATTCAGCGATGCACCAATCTTCTCCTTTTCCCAGTTAAGTCAAATATACGTAAATTTTTTTTTATCTACTTTATGCGTTTATATTTACGTTATTATTGATATTTAACTCTTGAAACTACTTCAGTCATCAATTTCAGTCTTTCATTATGCTATCTTGCAAGTATGATAGGTGTCAGTAAGTTCTAAATAGGTTTAAACTGAAAAATGAAAACACTTGTTTCGCTCATTTCCGCGAACAATAACCTTAAAATTAATAATAATATTTAGGGCACTATTACTTTAATTGAACTTGTCCCTTGCTAAGAAAGACAATGTAAGACTTGACATTCACCCGGCTTAATTACACGCAAAACTACTTACTCTATAGGTATTAAAACGCATCAGCATTTTACACAAAACCTGAAAGAAAAGTAGCTAGTTAGATTACATACATACATACATACACATCACGCCTGATTCCCTGAAGAGGGATAGGCAGAGATCACGGATCCCCATTTGTCTCGATCCAGACAGATTACTTTCGCTTCATTGACACTCATACATTTTCTCATACACACTCGGCGGTTATAGGTACTCCTAGTTAGATTCTTGCTATAAAATCGCTCGCAAGCACTCTATTCTTAATCCATTCTTAAGACTTGGATTGTAGGTGTAGAGCCAACGCCGCTACAACTTTCTGTACAAGTTTTCCCAATTCAATTTATTTATTGTTGTAATCGCCTTCACTAACTTTCAAGACACCAATTTCTTATTGAATTAATCGAGCTTATCGGACCGAAAAAGATAAATTAGTTAGCAAAGATGCTACAATGGAATTTAGTTGAGGGAAATATTGTGAGGAAACCAGCCTATTTATAGGATTAGCTATTAGTCAAAAAGCCTTCCACGTGTTGAATGCTGTCTATTTGTTAATTCTTTTAAAAAAGCTTCAAACTTCTTGTCCCGGAGTCACCTCTGTATATTCTGTTTTATTTCCGGATCAACTTGTGAGGTACTCGTAACACAAGTACATATAATAGACGCTTCAATATACACATAAGACACATGACGTGACGGTCAGATAGACGCTATATAGAAGGGGTGACGTTAGAAATACCTATAGCCGCCGAATGTGAATTAGAAGTGTGAGTTTGTCACATGGAGGAATTAATAAGAGGAGTGGGCCTTACGCAATATTTGTATGGAAACTAGCGTGGCATTACGCGGGGTGAAAAGAGGTACACGTGATGGAGGGGAGATATTACAACCAATCAAAACCCGGCATCGGCCAATCAAATTAGGTATCTTCTTTCTACTACACATTTTTAGACTCCGCACCAATTAAAACACGCCAATTGGCCTCCGCACCGAGTAACGGGGACCGCTCTTTACGCCGGGTCCTCTTTATATTTGGTTCGTGGTTTGTCAGGATTTGTTGAGAGGGAAATGGGCGTTATATGTATGTACATATAAGCTGCAGATATTCCCAATTACTCTTTGTGTAATAATATACAAATCTACATACATAACATATGTTCAAGTCCTATTACACATTCATTAACCTTCTCATACATGCTCTTCTGTTCTCCAAGATGGTCAATGGGTTTGAGTGAAGAAAAATAGATTTTCATGATTATTCCAGGTGGCGATCGATAGTATTTGCCTATCCTCTTAGGAAGAGACCTCAATATATGTATGTATATTATTACAGAAACAATAATTCCTACATTTCGTACATTTTCTCGAAATAATATTCGGTCTTTTCCTGCATAGCTTTATGTATCGAGTGCCGACAATTCGTCGGTTTCGTACAAAAGGAATTTCGGTCACGTAAAAACATTTTATCTCAAGCTATTGTTCTGCGTGAAAGCTACAATTCGTCTTGCTGTGTTATTCGCATTTTACTAAACGCTACACTTATTTAATGTAGCTTTTTAAATCCGAGTTATTCGTTTGGGAAATGTCCTTTGGAATAATAATAAAACTACTACAGCTAGTGAAATAAAAGCAGTGAGTAGGTATATGACGGTGATGTATCCATGAAATAATGTTGGTGAAACGTGAAGCAATTTAAATAACTGTATAATAATTTATCTTGTTACTATCTTTAAATAACCTAGTACATACATACTACGATTGACATATAGACACGACTTTTTCTTACACAACTTCTTTTATTTATTTCTTAAGCTCATGTACATAATAACTTTCGTGAAACTTTGGTACCATTATTGGAAATGTCACCAATAGCTTAAATTTGCCATTAGTTCCTTCGAAACTACATACCATTAGAAATAACCATCTACGTATCATAATTACGTACAGGAGAGTACCACGAAATTGTGTTTTTAAATAAAATCTGTAAAACACATATCGAATAATTCCAAATAAGTGAAAATTCATTTAACCGCGTTAATTAATTGCTTTGCGTCATCACCACGACAGGTAATCGTTTAATTTTGGCTATAGTGGGAAATGTACTTATAATAGAATTGGTAGGTTCCGTACTAGTCTAGGATTTAGGTGGAATGTAATCAGCTGGCTTATTACCAACATAAAAATAAAACAAAAAAAATATATACTCACATATATATCTATATATATATAAATATATATATATATATATATATTCCCAACATATTTAAAAAAAAATAGACAAATGCTATACGTACCTACTATTTTTAATCCTTATATTGAAGGTAGATGTTCGGGTGACCACTCCATAACGCCATTTCAACATGTTGACCATATAGTTAGTGCTTAACGTGACAGGTAGTAAGCTGTGTCATCGTTAAAAAGTACTGACTAATACCTGTTCGGTGAAAGATAGCTTTACCCACGATGCTGACCCTCAGCATAGTGTTATCGATTCTTTCCCTCAGGGTAGTGTTAAAAGATTTGTAGATATTTTAGTGAAATAGACCTATCACCAAAAATACTAAATTTCTTATATCTTTTCTGTGAAAGTAATGAAAAGTTTCTAATAACCTTTTGTTCCGTCGGTATGAGGATTATGAACGTAAGTGTATTTATTATGAACGTAAGTTTGCTTATTTAAGGTTAGATATACTATATATGAATGTGAGTCTTCATATGTAAGGTAAGCTATGGGTACTACACATATCACGAGTATATGGCACAAGTTTCTCCCCAAATCGATTGTGAGCTGTAGTTATAATTAATACCAATTTTCCTTGTAGTTCGGAGGCTGGAATTACTGGTAACACTTATATCGGTTTATTACAAAGTATAACTAGCAGCATTTCGATCCAAAATATCGTAGGATGTGACTAAGAGAACAGGCAACCAGGTAAATAGAATCTATATGGCGATGGGCTAGCTACCTGTTACAAATATTTCATATCAATGATATAAACAGAACTTGTGTTAATACCAGCTTCACCTATATAGTAAAGTTTTACGTCAAGTATTTAATATGGTTATTATCCAAGAGTACAAGTTTATGACCCATCACCTTCCTATATAACTACACTCGCGAGCAACATAATCGACTCAGTGACCATTATGCTTATTAAACATGATTTTCTCAAAAAACACGGAATCAATTTTAATGAATTATACGTGATTTTAAAGGTCATCTATTCTCTTAAAAATTGTGCATCTTTTATTCGCATTGATTAAGTATTTTCGAATAAAAGTTTATTGTACTGGTTTAACAGAAAAATGTGTTATGAGAAAATTATTCGATTTATTTAAAAAAAATTTCAAAACTCACGGATTCTGTCATCAATCAATCAGATACTTGTCATAAGTTGACATTAAACATTAATTTATCACTACAACTACCAAAACTGGATACCACACCAGCCGAAGCCGCCCAAGTTGTTGCTTTACTTCAGCAGGGTCTTAGTCAGCGAAGAGTTGCTGGTATTTTGTCCCTGAGCCAGTCAGCTGTGTCAAGAGTGTACAGAAGACATCTAGAGACTGGTGCCTTTGACCGACGACCACGAGTCAGCCGACATCGGTGCACTACTGCAGCAGACGATCGATTCATTGCAATTACCGCCTTAAGAAATCGACACCTCATGGGCGTTAATATTCAACAGGAGCCAAGACGTGTCAGAGGAGTGGCTATAAGTGAGTGGACCGTCAGGAGAAGACTCAAAGCAGAACCTTACCGCAAAAAGATCCGTTAGAGGCCCAAAATTAACCATAAATCAGAAACAAGCCCGGTTACGATTTGCCCGAGAACACCTAAATTGGACTAACGACCATTGGAGACCGATTCTGTTTAGCGATGAAAGCAGAATGTGTTTGTTTGGCAACGACAGAAGAGGAAGAGTATACAGGCGGCCTGGAGAACGTTTTGCTCAATGCTGTTTCACAGAAACAGTTTCATTTGGGGGTGGTTCTTGCATGATGTGGGCGGGTATTTCTTTGCAAGGAAAAACTGAACTTGATTTCGTCCCTGGGGGAGGCTATGGAGGGGGTTTGAGAGCTGATTGGTATATAACCGATATTCTTCAAGACCACGTCGTTCCGTATGCTGCAACTGTAGGAGATAATTTCATGCTTATGCACGACAATGCTCGATGCCATACTGCGCGAGTCACAAGTCAGTTTTTAAATGAAGTTGGAATACCAACTATGGACTAACCAGCGAATAGTCCCGACATGAATCCGATCGAGCATTTATGGGATCAGCTCAAAAGAAGAGTTCGGGGTAGAAATCCAGCTCCTACGAACATTGAGGAGCTCAAAGATGCGCTGCTAGAGGAGTGGACTGCTATTCCTCAAGATTCGATCAAAAAACTTATAAGATCCATGAGGAACCGGATGAGAGCCGTCATTAGAGCTAGGGGAGAAATACCAAGTATTGAATTTTGGACAACTTGATATTTCATAACGTTATTTTCGGAAATTTAATCCATCAAAAGTTTTTGAAACTTAACATTGTTTTTTAATTCTTACTCATTTCATGCTTTTTACTTTCATTTCTGGTTCGATTCAAATAAAAATAACACCGCTTTTAGGAGGATAGATGAGCATTAAAATCTGGTATAATTCATTAAAATTGATTCCGCATTTTTTGAGAAAATCATGTTTAAATACCATAATGGTCACTGAGTCGATTATGTTGCTCGCGAGTGTATATTATATACAAGAAGGAGTAAATTAATCACCTTACATACTTATGTATATACACTTCACGCCCGTTTCCCGGTGTAGGCAGAGATCACAGTTCCCTATTTGTCTCGATCATGAATATGTAAACATATGTATGTATGTAAATAGGTGTAGCTTCATTTATTTCCAACATTTCATAGGAGGCGACCAAGGGACTAAAGATAAATTGGATCTGTTGATCTATTAGCTTGCATCTTGTCACCAATGTTTCATATTACATCACGACCCTAATATTCATGCTAAAAAGTGTCCAAGAAGACATTATTCTGTGATGTGATTAAGGGACGTGAATGTAAAAATATATATAAGTTATATGTATGTATAGTAAAATATTTGCGTATCATATATTTTACTACACGGAAATGGTTCCCTGTTCTTAGGGTAATAAAACCTAAGACAGGTTTTCATAAAACTGTTTGACCCTCATTTCAATAAACTTTATGGTACCCTAGTGCACCGTCTAAAGTCATTCGAGACAGTAAGCATTTTATAAGCCTGCGTAAAGTCTTCGTTTATTTCCTTTCATTGAACGTTTTGAATGAAATAAATACCTCTGATAACTGCCGACGACCTTTGACGACCTCTGTGGGACGATTGATTGAGCATCTCAACGCTAATCGCGGGGTCCCGGGTTCAATTCTCGGTGGAGGCAGAGTTACGAACTACGCTTTCCTTCTGCTTGCCAGTCCGGTTGATAATTATGCTATATATGTATTTATCTATATATAATATGTTTATATTTCTAAAATATACGTTGACTAGTACCCTTGGGCTTGGGCTTAAACGAACTTACGAAGGGGCTAGTTCAATTGGTCTAATAGTGTCCTAAATATTAATATGAAAAAAAACGTCTTTCTTCCTTACATGAATCGTAATACGTTAATTCCCCTCGTAGTAAGTTAGGTGTAGGTTAGTCGTAGGGGGTTGAACTTGGTTTCAGTGGGTTCAGGGCTCAAATTTTGGAATATTAGAAAATGATTACGAAGCATTCTGATCTACTGCGTAAGCAGAAATAAAAATTACAATGGCGAAATGTGCCAACTATGCTAAAAGCGAGGATACATGCTTTGCGATATTGATTACAATCTGTCACGGTGATACCTAGAACGTGAATTCGCGGTCGCCATAGTATCGAAAACTTCGCAGTTTCGGAGTTAGACACTACTTGAACCTGTAACTAAACTACTCTAGAGGAGTAAAACATCGTCAATGTTTATGGATGTATGGTATAGGAACGTAGAAAAGCGACAGATATTTGTTTAAAGGAAAGCTTTCATACCGTATAACAGATAGGTTCTCTTAGTGTTTTTCCTCAACGAAACCAATTAAATAATCAAATCAATTCTGACATTTCTTAATCAGAATAACTTCAGTAATCGAACAAGTATCGATATTTCAACGGAGTATCATTAATTATCTTTTGGTTTAAATTCTTAATATAAAGTCAATCTAAAATTGAGTTCCTAATAAATAACAATACCTCCTTACACACCTCATACCGTGAATGTACAAATATAATACTCCTGGATGTAAAGAACCTCGAGGATTTATTATCACCTTGATTAAAGTGTCAGAATTATTGATAAAACGTGGATTTTTGGTGGAATTGCTAGTTCGTCCATTCCATTCGTCTATAGTCACCTCCTTTGGCACGCCGGAAAGATTAGCAGGTAGTTAGCATGCTAGTTATTCCTAATCTTAATCTAAAGTTGAGTGCCAAATAAATGTTAATACTAACACAACCTAGGTTAAGGCTTAGCATAACTACAAATCCACGCCTTTTCAGAGCAGGTCTTCATTACCATAAGCTAGGCTTTGCACGTACAAAGAGCAACTGACAACTTTAAATCACACACAGCTACAGTAATCCCAACCTTGGCTCCAACGCCGAAATAGTTACATTTCAAACGCAATAAATGTCTAGAGAGCTCACTCGCAAGCCGTAAATCCTTGTGACATGACAAACAAAACACGGTTGCATGTTGCTAATAAACGCTGTGGTTTCAATGAATAATTTTGCGTCAACGTATGGCTAGATTTATATAAAATTGACTCTAACTCTCGCCGTTGTATAAAGCTTCTACTATAAAATCATACCACTCTCAATTATCAAGGATTTCATTAATCCTATGGCATCTTAATCTGCTCTTATTTAATATCGGCAATATTTATGCTAAAGTGACCTAGGAGATATTATGTCTCATATGAAATTGATTAAAGAACCTAAATGTACATGTATGTATGTATACAGGGTGGCGCATTCAAAACGGTCAGTATGGGAAAGTCTGAAACCATAAGAGATATGAAGATTTGTTCTTAGGACCCATGTCACCGATTTTGTTAAAAATAAAAACTGCATTCATACTTTCTTTGAAAAAATAACTGTATCCTGTACGGGAATCGAACCCGGTTGCTTTGAAAAAATAAACCTGCCCTTTTCACTTTTTCTTTTTAAATATCGATTGTGTAGGTCTTAAGATGTAAATGTCTCTATGAAACATGGTGTCCAAAATGAATAAAATTCATTGTTTTGGCATACTTTAGTTTATCATAGTAGTTTACATGCACCGTTACAATACTCAACAAGTTCAGACATAGAAAATTGTCTCTAAGGCTGTTTGTAGTTTTGTACCTCTCTACTTGTTACATACACCATTTCATGTGGCATTAGCATTGCATTAATCCTTATAGAAAGTTTTGTTATCTACAATAATAAACACTAACAATCTATTAAAAAGTCCACTTAAAGTGACGTGTTAAACCATATTTGAAAATTTCTTGTGGGGTTACGTAAAAAATGAATTTTACAAAACAAGCTATGACACCGTTGAAATTCAACGTTGAAGTTCAAATTTAACGCAAATTCACCACATGAAAATACAAAATTCAATAGTAAGGTCGTTACCTAAACGTGTTAATATTGTATTGAAAACAACGGTGTTCACTTAGAACACCGAATATGATAAATTAAAGAATGCCAAAACAATGCATTTTATTCATTTTGGACATCATGTTTCATAGAGACATTTACAGCTTAACACCTACACAATCGATATTTAAAAAGAAAAAGTGTAAAGGGCAAGTTTATTTTTTCAAAGAAACCGGGTTCGATTCCCGTCCTGGTTACTGTTGTTTTTTCAAAGAAAGTATGAATGCAGTTTATATTTTTATTAAAATCGATGACATGGTTCCTAAGAACAAATCTTCGTATCTCTTATAGTTTCAGACTTTCCCATACTGACCGTTTTGAATGCGCCACCCTGTACATATATCTATTGTAGGAACGTAGCAATATTTCATAGGCATAGCAAATTCAATATTCCTATAAGTGTCCATCACAACATGTAACTCACGCTAGTGCCAACATTATAGCTATAATTATTGTAACGGTGACCGAAAAGTCATCATGATTCAGACATAATATAATTATATAGGTACGTAATTATATGTAGACCTATTTAAAATGTCTATAAATACCTGTCCTTACGCCCTTGCATGCGTCTGCGAAACATCCAAACCGCAATAATCGCCCATTATTATGGTTGTTTAGTAAACATCTCACATGTGTACGATGAAACTGGGCAATAAACGTGTTGTGGGCAACAAAGGTAACGAGACCACGTGAAGCGTTTGACACGTGGAGACGACATGATATTTTACGAAGCTACGTGTCAATGAATGTACGGAATTAGATTTTTAATTGTGACCACCTGTATAGTTTGGATGTACCTGGTTTTGCAGTAGTCTGGAATGTTATGTTACTTATTCAATTTTTGTCGATGTGTGGTAACAGGTGGCTAAGGCATTCAGGGTTTCGTTAGGTATATATATGTATACCGATAGATACTCACCGATATTGTGTATTTTCTTAAGTTAAAGGCATATAACTGGGTAAAAATAATATTTTGACCTGTATGACTTGATCAGTTTGTTATTACACTAATCGACCTTCATTGTACTGTACATAGCAAAATACATAATACCTAATAATGGAACTGTAGAATACAAGTTAGTTTTGTGTCAATACATTATTTAACTACCCATCTCGTTGGGTGCTGTCTATCTAGTGAAACGCGGGCTTTGTGTGACCCATACCTAACATGCCTTCGTAATTTCGGAGATGAGCACTCAAGCCTCTGTCTACCTCGCCAAAATAAAAAAGCGAGTGTGGTACAAGTCGGGAAGCGTATGTTTATGTTTTATTATTTAATTTTAGGTATGGACTATTGGTAAATATTGTGAAATGTGACATGTATGATTATGCCAACATACAAGTAATGATAATTTTATTTCATTTTTACAATTACATTGAAAGAACCTCCTCATCCAGACGTATACCCAAATGGACGTTAATGCAAGTATTTTACCACAGTCAAACAAAATAGGTATCCATGATTTCTGCCTTCCCCATTGTACGGAGACGGGCGCAGTGTGTATGTATGTCAGTTGTAATGAACATTGCAAAACGTATGTCATATTATACTAACCTATTTGTATAATTGATATTCCAGACACTGAAATCTGTAAACCACTTTACTCGTATGTTCAATACAATACATACGCACATATGAGACATGGTACTCTACATAGATAAAACTAAACTACATTTTATACTCCTTTCGATCAATCAATCAATCAGCCTATGTCAGTCGCCTGCTGGACGCAGGCCTCCCCAAGGTTACGCTCTCCTATAAAAGAATTAAAATTTAAGGGATAAGCATATTGTATTTCAAAATGTATTATTGTAACTTATGTCAATATAAATCAGCCGTCAGATCAGAGTAATGTCAGTTCACCGCTGGACGTAGGTCCCTTAAGGATACGCAACAAAATACGATCACTCGTGGCCCTCAGCCAACCACTACCAGCGACCTTTTTCAGGTCATCGGTCCACCTAGCAGGGTGGCGTACACTACGTTTTCTGAGATACAGCTTCTATTCGAAAACCACTTTGCTCCAACGGTCGTCAGTTCTACGACAGACGTGGCCGGCCCACTACCACTTAATCATGCAACAAAATGACAACCGCATTATTCGGTGATTTCGTAAATATATTTTTATTACCAAAATGTAAATATAAATTATTAAACTTCATTTCCATTTGTACATGCTGAAGCGGTATTTGAAACCTGTACCCACTGATACAGAGTCAAACCCCAAACAACTAAGCATTCGAATTTGAGTTACGTCGAATTACACAGTAATTTATGTATGTATTTAGAAATAAAAGAACTGATTTCAAGTAAGTCTCATTTATTAGACTTGACAAAAGTAAACATACATCTCCTTTATGCACCACTCATTAACATTTAACGTATTATTAAAGAAAGTGTTTTATAAAATACATAAATGCACAGTTCATGACAACAGTTTCCATACAAAATTCGATTATATCATTGCATATCACAATTGAAAAGTACGATATGACGCTACGTTATATCATAGTTATAATTTGTACTATTAAAACATTTGCAATTTAGGATTTATACTAAAAACAGTATGTTGATTGCATTGAAATGAAATAAAACTAAAATTTGATATTTTAAGTCATCATTTGACATAATTTAAAAATTACATGCATTAATCATTGCCATATCATATTTGCATTGTTTAAGATTCGTAAGAAGTAAATAAAATAATGAAACAATTATTTATTGAATAATATTAATAAATAATTTGGCAGTTTTAATGCCAAATATAACGTTTATTATGTTTTTATGACAATAATATTATGATCACTGGCTTGTTTCACTGGAATAAATAGCAAAAAATATTAAATTAGCTTGAAAATGATTCTATTATTATGATTAAGCTTTTATTGCACAAATTTACTCACATTATTTTTTAAATAAAGAAAGAGATTATATCAATTTGTAGTAATATCTTAATTATCACGGGGTAAGAATATGTAAACTAAAATCTAGATTAAAAAACAAACAACTTATGCTGTCAAGTCTGTGCAAAACCATGCAATATAACAAACTGAACGCAAACTAAATTACTTCACCAAACTTGGAAACCGGGACATTATTCACCCTTGTGTCTTAAGTTACATATCTAAATCAAAGATGAGATCGTTCTTAAATTTAACTTCTAAATAATGACCTTTATTAAGTGTCTCCGGGTCATACAGTTTTGTATTATGGCGTATTTCTTTAACTTTATCTTTCTTAGCAGGCTTTTTGCTTTTCTCAGTCTGATTTTCGGATTCCCATATATCTGGGTCCTCTTTATTGTCATTTAGGTTGAATATAGTCTTCTGGTCTTCCAGAGGACGTGAAGCCAAGATGTTGTCCAGCAAAACCTTGGTCTCTGGGGTGTTCTTGCACTCAGAATCGGATGTATCTGCTAGGCCACTGTCGTGACGAACTTTCAATACGGACTTCAGTTTCGGTTTTGCAGTCTGAAATTTAGAAACAAAGTGTTAATACAATACTGGATTATATTATACTAGAATAATTTATACAAGATTATATGTTTGATTCGTTAGTCATGTGCTTATCTGAGAAATTCATTGAATGCTACTAGCATGGTACATAGCTTCTTTCCAGTTTGTCTTAAAAGGGGTGTTGTGAGAGTATTGGTAGTATCTTGACTCTATTGTTTTAAGGCAATATATAAATAAGTCATAAATATACATACAAACACGACTTTTAACTTTTAAGCCCTTTCGGGGTAGAGAAAACCTCGGAGACATGATTATATCTCCTAGGTCATATGAAGATTAGTGAATGGTTAGCAACCTAATAGTTATATTACCCTAAGGCCCTTCCTACGACATGCCGGGAAGAACGGCACCTTTCAGCATTATTTTTACGTCAAAGATTGGTGCAGGACTCCAACTAGCACGAGACAAATCTTAGTTCCAAAAATATTTCGTTAAACTTTAAACTTAAAAAGTGTTTAACAGAAAGATTATAAAAAGTTTGGACAAAACAATATAGAGTACCTCCCGCTGTTCTGTTTACGCTTCGATACAAATCTTCTATAAATACATCTTATCATTACACTGACGCAGGAAAGATTTAAAACGATATAACCCTACGGAAGATTACGGCAGATAAACCGATGCAAATATTTATTTTATGAGAATATACATTACATTATGTACACATATTACGTTACTACACGATAAGAAATTATTTTTAATAAATAACTGAAATAAAATGAGTATCAGTAACAAAAGACAAAAAGACAAACTGATAAATCTAAAATCACAATTCTAAATCTCCAACCTCTACCTAATATCTATGTATGTCAGATATACATACATATCTCTATGTATGTCTCATATACATTCATATACCTATGTCGTCTCGCGGAAACATACAGCCGTTCAACCAATCACAAGCACTCACGCATGGCTATCGAAACGAAAATACGATTAGCCTTGAAACGTGCGTTTGTAAATGACGCCCGTTTATCGAACTTTGCGCGTTATCATCGCTCGACTGAAGTGACATAATTCCCACTTCCTAATTAGAGATGGAACTTTTGCGGATTCGCAAAAATTATTCATGGATAAGTTAGGAATGTTACGTGTATATTTCTTAAATATTTATGGCTGCAAATTGATAATAAACCTGATTATTTAGCATTTTATTATAGTTAGTAGAAAATAAATTATTATATGGGCGATTTGCACGAAATGTGTTATTGAAATTTTTTTTTCAAAATTCGATTTTTTTATATGTAATGCATAGTTTCTATAGCCAGCTAACTCGTGGTATAGGTCGCCATGCTTACAGCCCCCTAAATTAGGAAATATAACCCCCCCAAAAAATAAGCGCCACGTGCCTTGACAAAGGCGTTCACGTTTTTGACAAGTAGCCATAAATGAAGCTACGTTAACGGCAATAAAATATTTAAATAGATTACGTCGGTACATACTTTTTTGCATTTCAATATTTTTGAATAGAAAACAATTTTTACTTAATTTCACAGTAATACCCTAAAGACACATGTACATTCATGTAATATTTAAGTACACACAAAGCAGAAAGGTGAAACAATATAAATTTGTATTGTGTTAGTGGGCTATCGAACAGAATTAAGCATGGTTCAAATCTTCTCATTAAAGAGCATCACCGAGAAGTTTCTAGCAAAGGACTTTCAGGTGTATTGCTCCTTTATAGACTTAGAGACGAAAAGGCCTTCGACTCCATAGAGATCTGGGCTGTTCTGGAGTCCTTGCAGCGATGCCAGGTCGATTGGCGTTATGTGCAGGTGTTGAGGAGCCTATACAGCGTGGCATCGATATATGTATGCTCAAGGCCAAAACAGGAAGACGAGTTCTATACAGTTGCTCAGAGGAGTGAGACAGGGGGATATCATCTCCCCGAAACTGTTCACGAACGCACTGGAGGACGTCTTCAAAACTCTGGATTGGACTGGGGTGGGTATCAATGTCAATGGCAGATACCTCACACATCTCCGTTTCGCTGACGACATTGTCATAATGCGGAGTCGCTGCAGGATTTACAGCGAATGTTGCACAGTCTAAACGCTGCCTCACGGTCGGTCGGTCCCCGGATGAACTTGGACGAAAGTCATGTTTAATGAACTCGTTGTCCCGGAGCCGATATTGATCAGTGGAGAAACGCTCGAAGTGGTCCAGGAATATGTCTACCTGGGCCACGTTCTACAAATGGGTAGGGATAGCTTCGAGCGTGAGATTTCCAGAAGAGTGCAGCTGGGCTGGGCAGCATTCGGGAAGCTGCATCACATCTTCTCGTCGCCACTACCGCAGTGTCTTAAGACCAGGGTTTTCAATCAGTGCGTCCTACCTGTAATGACATACGGTGCCGAGACGTGGAACATGACGGTCGGGCTGGCTCACCGATTACATGTCGCTCAGCGAGCAATGGAACGTTCGATGCTGGGTATCTCGTTAAGGGACAGAGTCCGGAACGAGATTATCCGGCAGAGATTCAAAGTCGTAGACATTGTCTAACGATGTTGCAAGGTGAAGTGGCAGTGGGCCGGTCACGTCTGTCGCAGAACCGACGACCGTTGGAGCAAAGCGGTTCTCGAATGGCGACCGCATCTCGGTAAACGTAAAATAGAGACGCCTTCCTGCTAGATGGACGGATGACCTGAAAAAGGTCGCTGGTAGTGGTTGGCTGAGGGCTACGAGTGATAGTGTTTTGTGGTGTTACTTTGGGGAGGCTTACGTCCAGCAGTGGACTGACATAGGCTGATTGATTGAGACTTAGAGAAGGCTTATGATAGGGTGGTAAATAGGTGGATTAAAATGTGGAAAACGTTGTCTGCGTTTGGGTTAGAGGGTCAGCTTGTGCGTGCACTCTAATCATTGTATTATGGTTCGAGTACATGTGTGAAAGTGGGTGATGGTTGCACGGACTGATTCGCCACCTCTCGGGGTGTTCGCCAGGGTTCACCTCACCTTGGCTCTTCAATCTATTCATGGATGATTGCTAGACAGATTTGCATGAATGTAGGCAAGTTTTTCATCAAGTGCGTCTTATACGCGATCAATCAAGTGTTGATTGTGTCGTCGGCGGATAAGTTGCAGGAGATGATGAATATTACATGTAAAGCTTTTGAAAGAAAAGGTATATAGGTGAATGTATATAAAACCAAATATATGGATTTTGAGAGACTGGAAAGTATAACAGAATGTGTTATTAAAGTGGAAATGGAATAAGTGAGAGGTTATTTGGGAAGTGTGTTTACAAGAGTGAAGAAGGGAAATGCGGTGAATGCGGGGCTGTGAGTGGTATGATGTATAGTCAGTTGATGACAGAAATGGCACGACTGGCTATCCATAACGCTGTTCTGGTTCCTACGGTTATGTATGGTAGTGAGTGTTGGGTTTGTCCGAAGAGTCATGAAAGCAGTAGAGTAGTGAAAAGAGGGCAACGAAAGGAATAGAGTCATAGATTTATTCTTATATCGAGCCATCTGTTCAGAAATAATGGTCTCAACGTGAAAGGCTATGAAACCCCCAAATAAACCCTCGTAAGCACAAACAAAATCAAAGGAAATAGTTGAAATAAATTTTGAGTTGTAATCAAGGTGAAGATTATCGGAGAGGCGTATCTCCAGCAGTGGAATATACAGGGTTATTTGTAAAACATCAACAACCTCGCAAGACCAGGTAGCTATCATCGTGAACAACAACATTTGTTCTACGACTTTTGATAATTTGACACATTTTACTTTCATACAAAAATAAATATCAATTTTTTTTTACGTGTGAATGTTCTTAACTCTATGCGCATCGCATCGCAAAATGAGGTAAACAAACCCTTTCCGAATCACGGGCGGGGCGGGGGAGGGCGTTGAGGCATAGACCTACAAATGTCACGACAGTACAATAATAGCTTGAAAAATCATTATTAATTAATGTATTGAGTTATGATAAAACTCGTAGAACAAATGTTGTTGTTTATGATTTTAGCTATCTAGTCGTGCGAGGTTGTTGATGTTTTTCAATTAACCCTGTATACTGAGAGGAAGAAGAAATAAATCCTTGAAGTTCTAAACTCACGAATCACGCCTATTAAAAGTTTCCCGCTATTTTAAATCCTAGTAATGATATCTTAAGTTGAGTAAAATGACAATACCGTGCAATTAATGTCAAAAACGTGTTTAACGATACACCACAAAATACAGGTTTTTGACAAAAACTACGAACCACGTTTTTGAGTTTCTTCGAACGTGTCTGCAAAACATTACCTAAAATTTATATGATGGCGTCGTTATTGTTTTGGAGGAATTTTGACAACATTTCTTAATTTATATGTAAAAACCGACAGTAAAAATATTTCTCTAAAAATACTGACTCGACTCACGTCATTGACAGGTTATGCTTTACATTTTTAACACCAAAAATTTTGAAATTCATTATCTCGGCCCCAGAAACAATCTCTATTCACCCGACGCTGCAAATAAATGGCCGAGTTTGGTTTCTTTCGAAACATGTGTTACAATTTATTTTTTCTTAAATAGTATAATTAGTTGGAGAAAAAATATCTGTGATTTTGGAGCACCACGTCATTGACCGATTTTTTAGTCACAAAAGTAAGTGCGTGTGAACAATATATTTTATTATTGGATTGTAGATCTGATACTTATAATTAATAACAAATTTATATGACAACACCTGTGAACAAATATTATTCCTCAATTCTGCTTAGAATTTTAGTTATAAAGGCAGGAGTACAAAAAAATGGTTTAGTCACACCCCATGTTTCATGACATTTGGACTTTTGAAAAGCTGTATTTTTTTTATTTAATAAGACAAGATAATCAAACATGCTTGCCGGATTTTAGACGCTACAATTATATACGAAATAAATATTAGATAAAAAATAGGTCTCATAATTAAGAAAATATAACCCTGTCACAAAAAATTTTTGCCCCTGCAAAACGCCCATATAAGTATTCATTCCTTTTATTCTCTAACGGGATGGCCAGACTTGAAATTGATTATCAATCGTCTTAACCTTGAACGCACCTAAGAAATCTTCCTTGCCTCACTCACTCTAGTTATAACTTGTTTTTTAACATTATACTTTTCTAAGATTAGAGAAGCTTGAAAAAACCATTGAAAACCACGCCGCATTACACTTCACGTATTTACGCATTATGCATAAGAAGAAACCGTATAAACGAAAATTCTAGTTACTTTATAATGATAAGAAAATGCCTATTTTTAAAGTATTACCTTATCATTGTCATGGTTCTGTTCGTCCTCAGCTTCACTCTCACTCTTCCTTCGTTCTTGTGAACGCTTTTTACTCTTTTTCCTTTGATTCTTCTTTTTCTGGCCTTCAATGGAGGAGTTATATCTGAAACAGACATACGTCATTGTTCAAAGCAAAAGATAAAATTAGAGATAACCTACATTACACAATTAGGTAATTATCGGTTTCCATTGAGGAAAGGAAAGTAATAAAAATCGTCACAACTAAACATATTTGATTGTTATTACAATGTTGTATATAATATATGACAGAAAGTTTTATTGAAGATATTACTAGGCTTTGTACAAACTGCAAGCAATTACTGAATGCATAAAAAAGATCTGATTCATATTTATTAGCTTTGAACTTTCCAACTGCTTTGGTAAAACTGTTTTGTATAATAGTGATGTGATACCTACATACAATGTAACAATGATAACTGAAAACTGAATCCCTGTTTTAAAAGTAACACAGGTTGTTTAGATCTTTGGTTTTATAAACAAAATGATACTTTGTTTCATTGTTTATAAAACTTGCTTTCGTTAACATGAATTGAAAAAACCTGATTGTTACTAAACTTGAAAAATTATAACGTCTTAAAATGTGGCAGATGTTACAGAATTTCCCAAAGTATATTTGATTGCCATTGCATTGACTTTATTCATAACTATTCTATGGCTAATCACATAGTAGAGTATCAATAACTAGTTAGGATTTTTTATATGACTGTTGCTAACCAACCAAACATATATTTATGCAGATTAAGCTGTTAGTGTATTGATTTTTATAAACAGCATGTGTTACCAAAGAAACAAGCATAATATTACATGCACAACCTTCAATCCTATCTCTTTCAGAATAGTCAAAACTTCAAAAGCATTATTTTTCAGTTTCTTCAAGCTTTTCTATGAAATATAAACTACTTACATTACAAATAGACAAAAACCATACCTGTAATATTTCCTGCAAATAACATCTTTGAACCTGACTGTCTTTTTCAAACTTCCCTCCTCCGGAATGCAGTCTGAACTGATATAATCAATAGACGAGGCTATATCCCCTGCACTGGACTCCGAGAAACTCCTGCTCTTACGTAGTATGCTCTTAGCTTCCGTCACTTTATGGTCTATGCTGTTAGCCCATCTGATTTCCGGTTTAGGTGATGGTGATTCATCTAAATCATCATCTTCATCTAACTCATTCTCTTGGGTGGACACAAATATATTAGTTTCGTTTCTTGAATTGGTTACTTCTACTACTGGTTCAGGTGGTTGGTCCACAACCTTATGTTCTTGAACTTTTACTGTAGTGTTAATTTTGGGTATTTCAAACTCTTCCAATTTTAAATTGTCCTCGTCCAAGCCAATTTCAAAATGCTCAGGCAGTTTACTAGAGAATTCTAGTTGTAATATCACATTGTTATCCCAAGATTCGCCATTCACACTTTCAAAAGTCACACCGTCTTCAAATTTCAAAATGGCAGCGTAATGGACAGGCACAAATCCTGCTCCAACTGAAGTAAACTTAAATAATACTGTATTATTATCCTGTTTCACTTTTACCGAATCCGGTTCAGTGTTTTTAACATGAAAAGTAAAAGCTACATTATTATCCAATATATTATGAGTGTATGAAGGAAGCATATAGCCTAAGGTGGGTACAAAAAACTCCTTTTCTCGTGGTTCTGTCTCCATAACAGGATCTTGTACATCTGTATTCTTACTAGGTAGTTCCTCTATCAGACTCAATTTCTCCTCATCACTATGGGAATTCTCACTCTCAACCCCACTATCTTTTGAATTCCTGAGATCACTATAATAGTCATATTTCTTGATAACTGGCAAGGTGACAATAAGCTTGTGTTTATGTAGGTCAAATTTAGCTGAGCCTGCCTGGTCGTTAACAGAATAGGGCAAAGTGATTTCCAATTTATATTTAGCTGGCTTCTCTGATATTAAACTTAGTTTTTTGTCATTAACATCTAATGTACATTCTTTTGTTGATGAAAGTAGTGGGAGATTTATTTCAACTGATATTTTACTGGGAATTGAAGTATACTGTTTGCATTCTCTATCGTATGTGTATTCTTGCATATCAACATCTTTTTGTTCTTTGACTATATACTTGGGTATAGTGTAACCTTTATCAGAGTTTAATTTATATTCTTCTTTACCTCTTTTTCTACGCTGGGTTTGTGGGGCAGGTTCTTGTTCACAAGGTGGTTCATAACTCTTTTGGGGATACAATTTTTCCATAATTTCTGTGGGAATTTCAGTTTTCTCTTCATCATCATATGTTGGGGGTACAAAGTTGGGATCTGCTTTCCTGATGACAGCAGCATTTGCCATACCCTTGTAATTTGACTTGGGAAACTTCATATTATTAATATCTAAATGAATTTTATATGTTTTTTGTAATGCATCAAAGGCAGTTTGGTTAACTAGGTTACGAAACTCTTTATTCTTTGAAGCTATGAGTAGTGTGTCAGGATGGAAAACAATATCATAAATGACCAAATTTACTTTCTTTTTTGTGTCATAGTCTTCTCTAGGTGGAATTAAAGAGTAGGGTAATTTCCAGGCCATGCCTCTCCGTCCGTCAACATGTTCAATTTCGTATGACGGTTTGCCGACATTTTCGTTGCTACAAATATTGATGAACGCTTTACGATCGCCGGCTACGCTGGTTTTGATGACATAACCTCCCTTAGGATTTATAAATGTAACATCATATCCACGTTCTTTCTCATACTGGGTCATCTCTTTCTGGTAAAGAGCTTGGCTCGCCGGGTCACGTACCTCATCACAATATTCCGCAAGGAGATCCCGAAACTTCTGTTGCTTCATTGCTTGATCAATAACCTCTAGGTCGCTCCTTGATATGGAGCATTCTGGATCACGAGGTGGTACACCTGTTGCCATAATTACACTATAGAAATACTAAAATAATATTAATCAAATGTAATTGCGTATCAACACCGGTCCTATATTTTTTCTAGATCGCTTTTGCTTGATGTCTAGCTGGTTGACTGATGCAATATTCGTACAGCTGACCACATAGAGTACCCGCCACATACGGTGGCAGTTGGAGGCGTCGCCACAGTCGCGTAATCCAGTGTTGCCAGTAAACACGCCAAAACTAGCACTCACTGTGCCATACGGCTCGATACATTATATTGAGGTTTCATTTGTAACGATCTTTGGTTGCAGAGCTATAAACTCAAATAAAACAAATTAATATATCTAAGTCAAAATATGTTTATTTAAAATAGGCCCTATCACAAGCTCTCTTTGAATGTTATCTTATGATCTAAGTATAAGCGATAAAGTCAACAGCGATAGTGATGACTATGAAATGTTAGGTGTTAAACGTATCCATATGGATCATAATTATTGTTAAGGAAAAACTTTATGTTTGTTAATTATAAAAATAATAATCTTTATTGTTGTTATACTTAGATCATAAGATAACATTCAAAGAGAGCTTGTGATAGGGCCTATTTTAAATAAACATATTTTGACTTAGATATATTAATTTGTTTTATTTGAGTTTATAGCTCTGCAACCAAAGACCGTTACAAATGAAACCTATAATGTATCGAGCCGTATGGCACAGTGATTGCTAGTTTTGGCGTGTTTACTGGCAACAGTGAATTATGCAACTGCGGCGACGCCTTCATCTGCCATAATATATTCAAAATTATAAATATCACAAGCTCTCTTTGAAAGTTATCTTATGATCTAAGTATAAATTAAAAAAACTATTTCAAACATGGCACTGAGCATTGTCTTTACATATTTTTTACCGAGGTTAGATTAGCGGAGACCCTAGCTTGGAGAAGAACTAACAAGAAACTCCGGAAATCAATTTATTATAATCACCCTTAACAAACATAAAAATTACAAAGAGTGGGCAAAAAACACAACGCTGGTAATACTAAATTTACCTTTCATACAAAATAACACGCAATTGCGGAAACGTCAAATTTAGTTCCAAGTTTGGCTACTGCCACCGTATGTGGCGGGTACTCTAGACTGACGTGGGAACTGATGGATAAGTCAGCCAGTGTTTTTTGCAGTCCAGATATTTAGAGTACCCGCCACATAAGGTGGCAGTTGGAGGCGTCGCCACAGTCGCGTAATCCAGTGTTGCCAGTAAACACGCCAAAACTAGCACTCACTGTGCCATACGGCTCGATACATTATATTGAGGTTTCATTTGTAACGATCTTTGGTTGCAGCTCTGTATGTATAAACTCAAATAAAACAAATTAATATACCAAAGTCAAAATATTTTTATTCAAAATAGGCCCTATCATAAGCTCTCTTTGAAAGTTATTTTATGATCTAAGTACAAATTAAAAAAACTATATATTGACAAAAGGAATATATATGAGTGAAGTGGAAGGGCGGTTACGTAGGGGCCGGCCTAATAAGACATATATGTAACAGTCAGATAGACGCTATATTGAAAAAAGGTGACGTTAGGAGTACCTATAACCGCCGAGAGTGTATTAGAGAATGTATGAATGTCAATGAAGCGAAAGTGGTCTGTCAGGATCGGGACAAATGGGGATCCGTGATCTCTGCCTACCCCTCTACAGGGAATCAGGCGTGATGTATATGTATGTATGTAAAAAAACTATTTCAAACATGGCACTGAGCATTGTCTTTACATATTTTTACCGAGGTTAGTTCACCAACCATTTCGGCTGCTCAAGATGCCACGTCATGAAGACCACGACCGCTCTGATAAGAGCGTAACGATTGAGAAGAAGAAGTTCAGCGGAGACCCTTGGAGAAGAACTAACAAGAAACTCCAGAAATCAATTTATTATAATCACCCTTAACAAACATAAAAATTACAAAGAGTGGGCAAAAAACACAACGCTGGTAATACTAAATTTACCTTTCATACAAAATAACACGCAATGGCGGAAACGTCAAATTTAGTTCCAAGATTGGCTACTGCCACCTTATGTGGCGGGTACTCTACCCGTATCAAGTAATGTTAGTCAGTATTATGTATTTAAGAAACAGTGTTCAAGGATCGAATATCATTTCAACTGCATCAAAACTGTTAAATATGATTTTTGGATATAGAGTACCCGCCACATACGGTGGCAGTTGGAGGCGTCGCCACAGTCGCGTAATCCAGTGTTGCCAGTAAACACGCCAAAACTAGCACTCACTGTGCCATACGGCTCGATACATTATATTGAGGTTTCATTTGTAACGATCTTTGGTTGCAGAGCTATAAACTCAAATAAAACAAATTAATATACCAAAGTCAAAAGTCAAAATATTTTTATTCAAAATAGGCCCTATCATAAGCTCTCTTTGAAAGTTATTTTATGATCTAAGTACAAATTAAAAAAACTATATATTGACAAAAGGAATATATATGAGTGAAGTGGAAGGGCGGTTACGTAGGGGCCGGCCTAATAAGACATATATGTAACAGTCAGATAGACGCTATATTGAAAAAAGGTGACGTTAGGAGTACCTATAACCGCCGAGAGTGTATTAGAGAATGTATGAATGTCAATGAAGCGAAAGTGGTCTGTCAGGATCGGGACAAATGGGGATCCGTGATCTCTGCCTACCCCTCTACAGGGAATCAGGCGTGATGTGTATGTATGTATGTAAAAAAACTATTTCAAACATGGCACTGAGCATTGTCTTTACATATTTTTACCGAGGTTAGTTCACCAACCATTTCGGCTGCTCAAGATGCCACGTCATGAAGACCACGACCGCTCTGATAAGAGCGTAACGATTGAGAAGAAGAAGTTCAGCGGAGACCCTTGGAGAAGAACTAACAAGAAACTCCAGAAATCAATTTATTATAATCACCCTTAACAAACATAAAAATTACAAAGAGTGGGCAAAAAACACAACGCTGGTAATACTAAATTTACCTTTCATACAAAATAACACGCAATGGCGGAAACGTCAAATTTAGTTCCAAGTTTGGCTACTGCCACCTTATGTGGCGGGTACTCTAGCACAACAACTAAAACAGAGAAAAATGACTTATCAACTTGATCTAGGTCAAAAGCTACGATTATTAAATAAAAAAAACATACCTATATAAACATAACCTCAAAAACTCAAACCGAGTAACCAATTTGGTTGTTTAATAAATTTTATTTTAATGTTGAACGTTATTCGTCTTAGTTGTTATTGAATATCCTTTTTAAAATGTCTTTCGTTTGTCATTGTATTCTACGCAGCATTGTAAGGCCGAGTCGAACTGTTTTTGCAAACAGGACATACAGCAGATGGACCCATCGTAAACCTGTGAGAGCCACCTTACCTTTCACTGAAACAGCCGACACTTTGAAGAAAGAAAATGTAATAGACCTCACTGAAGAATTGAAGAAAATCAAAGCCATAGAACACAGTCAACCAAATGAAATATCCACTGAGCCTGAATATAATGAAGGAATGATCAGCAAATCAAGGACTAAGCCAGATAAATCTGTAAATAAGTTCAGTGAAGTTAAGGAGAAACGAGTATTGAAACGCAATAAAGAAATTAAGTCACTCGCTGACCGTCCAGTATTTGATAAAAACAATGAAATTATATATGAAAAGTGTTCGGATAATGATGGTAGAGTTAGGTTAGTGTATGTTTATCAATTTGATTCTTTGTAGACCCATGTTTTGGATGTCCCCCATAACACATCACTTCTTCCTGGGTTGTCTAGAATTTTAAATTAGATATCAATACTTTTTCTTGTCATCATCATTTGAGCTGATCACGAAGCATTATCAATTATATTCTAAACAAGACATTGCTTACTAACATGATATTTAACTCATAATTCTTTTCTTCATAATTCCAGTACCCTGCTAGTCAAGCTTAAATTAAAAAAGGAGAGAATAAGATCCAAAATGGTCTTAGTAGAAGGTTGGCGTCTAATTGTTGATGGTTTAGAAGCAAACTGTCCATTGAAGTACATAATATTCAGCCGCAAAGAGGATCTGTACAATTTAAGACCCTTCCTGCCTAACAAGGGTGTTCAGATATACAAAATACCTTACAAAGAAATAGAACTTTGGTCTGATGTTGAAACATCACCTGGATTGTTTGGTAAATATTTATTATTCAATATTATAATACTATACATGCTAATAAGTGACTTAGGAGATATTATATCTCTGAGGTTCACTGTATGGGAGGTCAATGTATATATTTGTATGTAAAATACTATAAATTCACGTACTGTAGTTATATACTAGAAAAAATAATATATTTCCTAAGAGATGTGGCAATAGTCTTCACTTTATAGAAATCAAAATGTATGGGATTGACTTAAAGATAAGCTAAGTCGCTTCATTCTAATCAAATAAGTAAGTCGATCCTATACATTCTGATTTCTTATGATTAATAACTAATGGGACTTATCAGATAAGTTTTTATATAGTAAAGTTACCTTTATTAATCCAACGTTTCGGCTACGTGTCAGCAGCCATGGTCACAGGCAGACTGAATACAGACAGAATAAAGGTAACTTTATTATATAAAAACTTACGCGATAAGTACCGTTAGTTATTAATCATGAGTATAAATCGCGAATCTCTTAAAACTATAATTCTGATTTCTGCTTTAGCATACTTTGATAACATGTGTGCAGTAACACAAGTGTAACTAATATACCATTATTACATTTCAGGTGTATTTGAGATGCCCAACCCACAAAATATAAAGAGATCTTCCAGACCTTTTCCAATCCAGGTTATATGTGACAACATTAGGGTACCTGGTAATCTCGGGGCTATTTTGAGAGCTGCAGCCGGAATGGGGTGTTTGGATGTTATACTGTCTAAAGGTTAGTCCTAAAGGCTATTTAAGTATGTATCTGTCAAGTCTAGGATGTAAACATAATGCTAACTAGCTGTGTCTCTTTCTGAGGTGTCATATTAAAGAATGGTCCATGACATCTATTGAGTGATAGTTCAGTTAATTGATGTCTGTCTGGCCCAATACTAATTCTGTGACAAAGATAACTATATTATATTATGTTCAGTTTGCCTCGAAAGAGATAACAGAATTTCGATGCATGTAAATATTATAACACACACTATACGTACGTATTATGACTGTGGCCCACTAATGCTTTTTGGAAAATATTAGTTCAAATAACATTTCAGTTGGATTGTGAAGTTGTTAGTGTCAAAAATCTACATTTTTGCCAGCAAGGTGTAATTTGTCACTTTTGATAATCCACAACAAACTTCACACTATTGCTGAACTGTATTCCAATACGATTGTGCTAAAATGTATTAGTAGACATGGCCCCTGGTTGGCAGAAGTAGATTTTTTTTTAACATTTGCTTACCAAATCCTTTCTTATTTTTCCAGGCTGTGTCGACCTATGGGATCCGAAAGTGATAAGAAGCGCAGCAGGAGCTCATTTTAGATTACCTGTACATCATGGCTTAGACTGGAATCAAATAGCAGAGAAAATACCCCAAGATTCATCTGTGTTCATCGCAGATAGCAATGCCACTATAGAAGATGATGTAAAGGGAGATTTTAGTAGTGGATGTAGTTTACCTGTACTGCCGTATTATGCAGTTGATTATGCCTCTTTGAAAAAGGTGACGCTTATCATTGGTGGTGAAACGGAGGGTATTAGTGAGGAGAGTTATAGGTGAGATTTAATGTATCTGTTATTATTAATATGTAATGTTGAGATAAAAAAATAAAATTATTGCGCTAACTCTATAGGTTTAAGCAGATACTTAAAAACAATAGTCTTAGTTCCAATCCTGATAAGCCACTTATACCTTGCATATATACATACCTACTATATTGTTAGTCTATGGGATATCCTTTGCTAAGTCGACCCATTTATACAGCAATAGCTTGAGTCTTGGTTCTGAAACACCTGAATTTTAATTATAATTTACATCATTTTGGTTGTCAGTAAGTCTATATTTTTTGGACAATAATAGATACAGATTTCGTCGATCTCCCAATAAAACAATATTTACTAATTGTATCCAAGTCTGTCCTATAGATTATGAGAAAAACAATGTAGTTGTCTAATAAAGTTACTCTTACAGCCCTCCAACGAAAACCTTAGAAAGCAAATCTATTCTTATACAAACATACACATCACGTCCGTTTTCCTAAATACGCTTAGGCATAGATCACGAATCACTATTTCACTCTATCCTGATTCATCACTACATAGTATAAAACAAAGTCGCTTTCTCTGTCCCTATGTTCCTTTGTATGCTTAAATCTTTAACTACGCAACGGATTTCGATGCGGTTTTTTTTAATAGATAGAGTGATTCAAAAGGAAGGTTTATATGCATAGTAACATTCATTAAATAGTGGAGTAGGCTATATATTTTATACCCGTGCGAAGCCGGAGCGGGTCGCTAGTAATGAATAAAACTTTCTTACAGGTTTGCAGAAACTCGTAACGGCCTACGTCTGAACATTCCCCTGCAACAGGGTGTAGACAGTTTGAACACTGGAATGGCGGCCGCAGTGATAGGCTTCGAGATGAAAAAGCAGTTCCTACAAGCGTGGACTAAGATAGCTAATGAGAATAAAATGGTGGATTCGGGTTAATGTGAGGGTAGTTTGTAAGAAATAAATGTATTGAGATGTTGAAGAGTTTTTCATTTTTTATTTAATGTTTTGACCTGTGTTAGGGACGTAATAATAATGTAATATTAGCCTCTCTTTGTGGGATATTGTACGAGACGACTAAGGGTAAATAGATTTTTTTGGAAGTTGGACTGACAACCTAAAAACAATAGAGTTATTTATTACCTCTATTGGGTAGTTTTGCTCCAGTGTCTTAGTGGGTCTGATGAAACCGAAAGGGATTAAAAGATTTTAGAACACACGACCATTTTTCATCAGGTAACAACCGTGCATCATCGTAGTTAATCTTTAGTCTTCATATAGTTACAGGTATGTATTCTGGAACTATGTTACTTTGATAATACAAAATCATTTTATTACGGCTCGTATCTGCATTAAAAATGGTTCTTGTGTAATAAATGATCGATTTTGCTATCTGGCATTAATCTTTAAAACTTTTGTATTTACCCCGAAGGATATACTGGTCGTGATGCGTATGTTATACGCGGGTTTTGTAATTACATTCCAAAATATCTTTCGATACATAGCGGGAAAGACAAGATCTGTTATGGCAAGGTAAATGTGTGTGAGTAAAGTAAGAGTGATTTGACAGGATCTTTCCAGGTGGCGATCGATAGTCTCTGCTTATCCTGTAAGGAAAGTAGAGGCGTGAATGTATGAATGTGTGTTATAGGAAATTCCCCAGTTTTGGTAGAGAAAAATAAATCACACTGTGTCATACAAATTGGCTTCAGGGAAATAATCCATAACTTAACAATTATATTTTCCTAGAACCCTTTTGTTATACCGATTATGATCTATAAAGGAAATGTCTTGTTTATGGTTCGGTTCGTATTGGACCTTATTCGAGCATTTAACTCCATAGATACGAGTACTAATAGGTGACGTTAGGAGTACCCATAACCGCCGAGAGTGTATGAGAGGATGTATGAATGTCAATGAAGCGAAAGTAGTCTGTCTGGATCAGGACAAATGGGGATCCTTGATCTCTGCCTACTCCTTTACAGGGAATCGGGCGTATTGTCTATGTATGTATCCTTAAATAATCACTCTATGAATTAGAAAAATGAATTGTACATTATATTAAAATATATATACATTCATGTTCTACAATTTATTTCGGGGTGTACAGAACATCGGAGATTTCCGAGTAGCATCTCCTAGGTCACTTATTAGTATAAATATTGTGATTGTGATATCATATGAAACATTCGTGACAGGTAGGCAGTTCATCGCCCAATTGATCCCATTTACCCCTAGTACTTTAGTCACCTTATTTAACATGCCGGAAAAACGGCAGCTAGTTAATATTCTTTTTACATCCCAGACTCGCACGAAAACAAAATATGACTTGGACGAAAACATATCATTAAAACCTTTTTTGACTTGTAGCAGGAGGCAAATATAATATAATGGACGATGAGCTAGCAACCTGTCATTAATGTTCCAGACAGAGCTTGAAAGCTCAGTGTTGGTATGGTATCATATTTAATATCATATTTAAACCTTTTATTTATTCTAAAAGTGAGTTGAGTCAGTTTGATGATGAATTATAAGATGGAGTTAAAATAAGATGAAAGGATAGTAATCGATGTATTTATACTGAATCGTCTCAATGAAGTAACAACAATTTATTGATTCATAATTATATTTACAAATGTCTCAAAGAACATCTTACAATTTTTATTCATAATAAGAAAGTTTCTACACCTAGTCTCTTCCTTATATTATTTCGCGATCGGCAGTTTTTTCCATTCAGAAGAAAGCTCTTATTTTATCATTATCTTCATAGATGGCGTTTTGTTAACTTATTGTTTAATGCAAGTTACGGACTTAAATCATACTCGGTTTATGACAATTGATAATGTACTAAAAATTAAATAGATTTATGAATGACAATCATGATCTTGGTTTTTTGTACTACAAATTAAATTTATTTATGAATGTTTATGAACTTGGTTTTCTATTAGACTAAAAGGAGGAATGTCGCGCCATTGAAACCCTTTAGTTATATTCCAATTAAAAGTTGTATTTGATATGCAATTATTAAAAATAAAATTGGATTTCAAATATGTCCTGTGCTAGTCTGGGGAGTAAACGAAACAGGCTTTGCCGTAAAAACGACTAAGAACTAATGATTATAAAAAATATCCTAATCGAATAATAAAATAGTTCATAAATCGATCGACAATATTAACATTAAATGTCCTTGTACTTATAAACCCTTTTGGAAACGAACTTCTTGGCCAGGACAAATAATACCCTAGCATCAAGATAAAGGAATCGAGCCTCGTCATTACACCTCGAAGGAAGCGTGTTCTATCTTAATCGAGAGACGCTTTGGCAATGGGTTCGGTGGCTGAAAGGGGGTGGAGTTGTAGTCTCTACGTAGAAGTAGGCTGGAGCCGGTCAATACGTTGTGAAGGCAGTCGGGGGCGCACGCGTGGACCCCGTCCCGAGCACCCCGCGGATGCTCTCTCGACTCACTCGCGACTCGGCTGTCGGGAGAGACACTGCCCCGCGCGATGTTATAATCATACCGACCATGTGTCATGTTTGCATCACTTAAGCGACTGTCAAAACTGGACATATACCGATTTAACCGAGTGTTTTACATAGATTAGTTGTTTAACAAACGTGTGCTCAGTGACTTTGTATTGGATCCTGCAGTGCGTGTGTTAATTGGCTAAGGACAAGGCTCGGTGTTTCGTGAAAGTTTAAGATGCGAGGACTTGGGAGAGCTTGAGTTTGGAGATCCTGGACTACCAAGATGCGGTCTCTACTGTTGCTGCTGTTTTTATCAGGCAAGTGGCATGGGATTTATGGTCTTATCCTATTATTCTTTTATAGTATTTATCTGGATGTTTTGTAGATCTATATACTCGTATATACCTGTGTAGATATATATATCTGTAGAGGATAAATATCCTTCTATTATAATGTGGCATTGATATAGTTCAATATTTAGCTCTATTATTTTATATTATATACAATTTTTATTCAAGATTTCTCACTGTTAGTTTACCAGTAATAAAAAACTCGTTTCTGAAGTCATTTGTAACCTTTATTTATATTCGTCTTACTTTAATTAAGTTAAGTAGATGTCTAAAACATAATTAAAATTACGACAACACAATTCTCGACACCCAACATAACAATTACGTAGATAATCGTCATTATCTTTATTACTAGAGGCGGGGAAGAATACACACTGCGCCGTTCCCTTGTTATCATTTATAATGGAATGTCGAACAATTAAAAGGCTCTACCCCATAACCTTTCTTTTACCGCTTCCATTCATTATTGGTTTTGCGCCAACGTTCAAGAGCTTCCCGCCACCCTTCTTGAAATTTCTGAACAAACGAAACCACTTTAGAGAGGAAAAGTAATTTGCTTTAAAAACTTATGCTCTGCTTTAAATTAGGAATTTAACCGATTTGGTCAAAGAGAAATTGCAGCGAATGCTGAGTAGAGTTTAGTTTCGAATTTAGAATGTTAGTTTTCATTCATCTTTGTTCATAATTTATTTGTTTTATCAATCATAGTACCTGTATAGATTTGGTACAATGTAGTTATATAAAACAAATATTTCATTGTGAGTTTAACGCAGTAATAAAGTCTCTATCAGAATTCCCAATAATTGATTAAGAATTATGATAAAGATACTATTGTTACATCAAAGTTATAAAGGGAGTCTTTCTCGTTATGAATCCAATATAATCTATTATAAAATTACTCTACACATCAATAATTTTATGGATCGTTTCGCCAAATTGACATGAGAATAATACTCGATTTTGCACATCAGGGAGAGATTTTGTAAAGCACATCTGCCGTTAGTACGCCGTTATTGGAATTTGGGTGTCAATTTACCTTTTGTCATGATTCGTGTAAATTACGTAACTATATCAAATTAATTAGGTTCCTATATTATGCGATGTTATTTATGGCGTCAGTTTTATAGCAAGAATTATGGAATGTTCGCTTTAATGTCTTTTACATACACCGCAAATGTGTCATCAAAATATACGATTGGAAATACAAAAATACAGATTTAGGCTAGATTAACTAATTCGACATAAATAAACACTTTTATTTTTCTTTTATATGTCCTCTGTCTATTTTATATATGTATATCTATCTATCTATCACGTACTATTTACATAAAACCACACATTTATATAAAACCTCCCTTATAACTAAAGAATCAAGCCACTGCCCGTCCATTTCTTAGAATACCAGGCACGTAAACTCCAAGATGCTTTTTGTATAAAAGAGACCAAATTGCTCATCTGACGACAGGTGTTCGAAGCAGGTAGAAATCTCGATACGACCTCAATTGCCGCTAGGCACCTTTTGTTCCTATGGAAGCGAATATCGGAAATTGCACGACTAAGTTTCACTGCTAATGCTCGTATTTAGCTCCTGACTGGTTAGTGTAAGAATCACGAATTGATATACATCTAAAGTTGTATACAAATTTATATTAATACATTTTCCGTGTTTAGTCACTTTATGACTATGACTTGCCACTAATACCTCAGTCATACAATCGCATTTCAATCTAAAGTAATTGTAAAGTTAAAGAATTGTGGCTCTATCTACGAATATCTTTCGTGCTTGTATAAACTTATGTTTAATTAGAAATAGTTGGAATTAAAAAAAATAATAATCAAGAGTTAAGCTTGTTTGTAATTTGTAGATATAAAGATCACATAAATTTTTACTATGTAATCTGAATATTTACTCAAGAATTCAAATTAATTCCATCTCAATATTATTACTCCAAATAAGGGTAAACGTAAGTTATGATAGCCTTAAAACGTAATTCTGTTTAAAACTAATTATCATTATGACATTCCCCAGTAAGAAATTCTATCCAAAGACATCGAATAGCGTCGGCGATATTCCTTCAAAGATTTAACGATTCCCAAAGTTACGCAGTGTTAATGTTGGGTACAAAGTTTGGATCGATAGTACCCTTTGCCATCGTCAATTTTTCATGCCAAAGTTTCCTCCCTAATACCTACCCACGCACTGGCTGTGATATATTGAACGATAGGCCAATGTGTCTGGAATTGTAAGAACGTTTCTCAAAAAGTTGAAAGGGGGTAAAACTATTCTATACGTAACAGCGTGAGAGATTATAATAACGTGTATTAAGCTTAGGATATATGTATTTTGGGAAGTGACAACCGTTATTAATGCTTTTGAACATTTTCTTATTGATTGATTTGTTGTTATTTCGTAGCCCATAATTTAGCAACCTATAACACCTGATTTGTTTAAAATATAGGGAGATAAAGTTTAATGTAAAGTGTGTTAACATAATATTACGAGTAGGTCGGTTGACCTCATTAAAATTGACTTTTGATTTATTATTTGTTTAACTGTTATGATGAATCAAATGGACATGAAATATAAATAACTGATCATAAATGTCTCGTATTTTTGTTTGATATAAAACAGATTTAACAAGTTAAATAGAATGCATTGTACTTTTCTCAATTTTTGATGGTGTAAAGCAAGCGTAGTATTACAATTGGGAACTTTTGAGTATAGGTAGACTTTGTGACATATTGTACATATAAAGAAACGAAATGTTTTTATGATATCTGAACCTAAATATATGTGATAAATAGTGACTTTGGCGACATTATCGTGGTTTCGAGACTATGTCCATCTTAAAAGGTATAACACGACTTGAATGTATGTATACGAAGGGAATCAAGGATGTGAATTTCTATGTATGTATATAGAAACAAACGAGTAAATAGGTACATACAAGACTATTGTATACTTTACTGCTGAGCCATTTATACCGGAGCACAAAACCTATGAAACGGACGATTAATTGGATAAATACGGGACTGAATTCCTCCAACACGGCGTAGTTCGAATTCAGAAAGCGTGGGCTGGTTCAAAAGTTCCTCCTTGCAAGCTATTAGGTGCGATATTGTATCGAGATTGTAGAGCGATTCAATATAAAAGTTTTTGTGCTTCCATACAATGCCGGATGTGAACTAAACCACACCTGGCGTTCAGAGAACACACTTTGTGGCTATGACTTCGTATTCTAGGATAGACGGATTAGTGTGAAATACGATACTTGTATATTTACATAAATAAACACATGTTTCATTATTACTCTTGATGTGGTTTGCGAACTGTCACCAATGTTTCAGATATCACAACCCCAATATTCGTGCCAATAAGTGACCAAGAAGATGTTCTCATGTCTCCAACGTTCTGTTTAATAGGAAAGGGATTAAAGGACGTGAATGTATAAGTTTGAACATATGTCCATTTGTTAAACAGTCGACGTTTCGATGGCAATATCAATAATGAATAATGGTATTGTAACTAGTCCTTTAGCATAAATAGAACACTACTTAAGAAGCAGATTGTCAACATTTGTCACCTTGAATTCTGCCTACCTGATAACGTGGGTTTTGACTCTCTAAAGACCTTCGCAAAAACATTTCGACAGTTTTCACTTATGCAAAATGAAGAATGATTTTAGTAGATTAACAACAGGCATATGATGTGGGTGCAGTGGAAGGGCGGATACATAATGGCCGCCCCAATAAGACATATGACAGTCAGATCGACATTTTTATAAAGATCATAGCCACATCAAACAATAATTGCTGATTATGTATATGGTATGAGATTTATGGATGACAATTAAGCGAAAGTGGTTTACCAGAATCGAGACAAATAGCGATCCGTAATCTCAGCTTGCTCCTCTGCAGTAAACAAGTATGATATGTCACTTATCCAAAAGAAATCACATCAGTGTTTTTCTTTACACTATGGTATTCCTAACATAACATGGTAAATCTTAAATTAGTCTGCTACCGACGAGTCTTGCATTCTATTTCCGTGCGCTGACAGTGTGGCGTATAATGAAAACAAGCTGAGAACCGATAAGTAGCCGGCGCCTTTCATCTCTTGCATTCCTTGAGAAATTTATACCTATAGTTGTAGCGCATGGGTCGCGACTCTTATCTCAAACTTATTTATTCAGAGATTACGTATCATCTCACTGGCCATTCATGAGTTCAAACGCACTTATCAGTTGTGATTTACTGTTTGTTTTTTGTTCGATGTCTTTCTGCATTTTATTGGAGACGAGAAGACCTTGTTTGTTTACTGAACGAATCTGTTTATCTGGGAATTAAATCTCAGGACCCTTCCATAAGCTAATTAATGGTTGTCATTTGTAAGTGCTCGGAAGCTAAGATTGTACGATACGAGTTTGTGTGTAGTCATATGTGTATGGAGTTGTAGTTACATGCATGTATGTAGTTGACTACCCATGTTCACTTATAGTGGAACATGCGATATAAGTTACGTTCATGATTAATAATTAACGGGACGGGACAGTTCTGCCCGTGACCAAGGCTGCTGCAACGTAGCCGAAACGTCGGGTTAAAAAAGTATAGGTAACTTTATTACATAAAAACTTATGCGATAAGTCCCGTTAGTTATTAATCATGAGTATAAATCGCGAATCTCTTAAAACTATAAGTTACGTTGTTCATCATTACATTATTATAGAAAACAATTTAAAGTACGTAGTACGTAAAGAATAGTTTCATTTCGTGTAGTCACTTTCGTTGCATCTGATAACATATTACTCTATAGTGCAATTAGAATTATATTTACAGGCGCACATACAAAGAGTATTGATACATTCTATCTATGTTTAGATCTGCCAGACCAAAGGGTACTTACAAATTTAATCAGGTTGAGTGCTGACCTTTCGGCGTATCGACTTAGTTGATATTTGTACAACCCTACTGCCAATTCGGATAGCAAAAACATTAGCTTTTGTTCAAAGGATAACAATATAGGGCATTAGAATAACGATACTTATCACGAATATAATTAATTACAAGCGATATAGTATTAAGGACTGTCTATGATTCCGTCAACTTCGAAAGAAATGAAAGAATCCAAACCTATATACATATATAATATAACTCTACTCAACTGTTTGTCAGAGGCAAACTAAACTATTTAAGGTGATCTGCACAACTGTGTATTCGCTTTATTGAATGTAAGCTTTTCACCTATTAGTCAGAACATAATGTGACATGTAGTGAACCGACATTTAAACAATTGAATTAGATAAATCTCTTCACATTGTTTTTCCTACACTTCAAACTTCTAAGCTTCATCAATATAAGAATTGCATTGACCAGTAATTGAACCGAGGATATTATTTATATCGATTGCTACAAACTAATAAGATTCCCGGAACTTGAGATAAGTCTGTTGAACTTATTCCAATGAAGTTCAATGCTCGAACTCCCCAGAGCAATTTATTATGCTTTTGCAAATTTCCCAAAGGCTCATATTTTCACAGGTAAATATTTTTTCTAATTTCCCTCGGTATTCCAACGTGAATTCTATCTCAATTTACTAGGAATTATGAGAATGTTGCTTTAATCACTGACTAACATAGTACTTTATACGGGGGTCGTTTTATTCTACGAGTCATTGAGGTAGCTTAATAATTACCTATTCTTTTAAACTATTTAGACGTGATATAATTGTATATTGCATTTTATCAGTACAGTTACCAATAAGTATGTAATATAAATGCTCATCAGAGGCTGTAACTATAATGAAATATCACCTAGTCCCATTGAACACAGCATGTCATTAAGGTGACAGTCCGTTATTTGGTGATGGGCTAGAACTATTTAAGCTATTCGTACATACATACGACGATGTTAATAAGTCCATATAGTTAACACCTGTCTACATTTATAGGAATAGCCTGTCATCATAAATATCTTTGTACCTCCGCTCAATTATTTAATTACCAAGGTGTAATCATTTCTATATATGCTTGCATTATATATGTAATATCTCCTAGGTCACTTTTTTAGCATGAATATTTTTATTTATTTATTGGTGTTGCGATATCATAATTGGATATTGGATACAGGATGCTAGCTTATCACCCAATAGATTCTATTTAACTCTATATTATAGGAAGCATTAACTAGTGCATTAATTAAAAATTGTTTATATATTTTTCAATAACGTACAAAAGTCATTTAATAGCACTATATAATAACATGTGTGCTTGAAATTATAATTATTAGCGTCCTTGAAAATGATGAAGGGTCCTTACCATGGAAATTGGCACGTGCACCAGTCAAATGGTAATGACATATCGCCAAGGGGAAGGTCTATGAATGACTAATTTATGCCTTTGCGTTCTTATGTAATGGCCCTTTTGATGGCCTATGCCCCTCGTATCGAAATAGTTTAAAGGGTTGGAAACTAATCTGGTCTTAGATTGTAAAAATAAAGGGTATTAGTGTGGTGCAAAGAAAGGGTTTTATCTTATTTGTGTTCGTAATAATTACTTAGTACATACATACCTATACCTATGTTCAGATTAAATAAACTCTTTTGGATTAAAAAAAAACTAAATAGATTCACATTTATAGGGGTGTACTCAACTGGGTACAATGGGCAGTTCAGTGGTGAAACTGTCCAAAGCAAGGCCGTTCTACACACCGCGTTTTTTTACGGCCTAGACCAATCACTTCAGATGGCGCTGGACGACTAGTCGTCTTTGTCGGTTGTAGATATGCTCGGGCATTGGTTCGCCTGAAAGATAACTGATCCATGTACGCGTCCCCTCAATTCTTGTAAAGTCGAACATGTAATCGCCAAGCATTTGAAACGGCCATGTCCAGTAAGTAAGTAAAGATTACCCACCACCATTTTTTCCTCTAATATATACACGGTAAAGACCGATGGACTGGTCCATTCGATCTACGCCGCCCATTCCCTTGTTATAATTCACAAACAATCTAGGAATTGTAACATCTACTTTTTGTTTTCTTGTATTGCACCACCTTTTTATCTTACCCAAGGGCTCTATAGTATCAAAATTTGATCCCATTGTGACCACATTATTGTCCTTCCATCGTACTATTGTAATTTCATTTTTGTGTGTAAAACCACTATTATCTCAAAGATCTTCATCTAAACTCCAGTATGAACGCTCGGTAGGCAGTTCATGATAACCAGATAACAATAAAATGCCCAACATTTTTTTAAAATCTGTACGGTCTAATTCAAAACTATGTCTGTTGTTTTGACCTGCGTATAAAACACTATTATCGGTTATCAAGCGTAAAACATCATCGTCAAAAAATTTCTCAAATAACATTACAGGGTTATGGTATATCAGAGACTCTAAAATAGCGTTTTGTCTGCTCTCGAAGTCCTCAGTAACGTTATGGGTAGTAGTATATATTGGTAAAGTTTTTCGCCATATTGGTTCATTGGTGACATGAATTCTAGGTTGGTTTGAAGGTCGCACTGAATTGGCAAGCGGCTCATCATCACTATCATCCCAGTCTGAAACATCGTGATCACGACGACGCGAAATCACTTCGACAGTACCTGGAACGTCCCTGGGAAGAGCTGTATAAGTCAAATCGTCATCATTTCCTTCCTCTTCATCGGTCACAAAAGCAGAATCTGGTGGCACTACCAACACATCATATCCAAAATCATTTTCATCAGCCATTATCATGTCAACGGCTTCTTCAAGTCCAAAAAAGTTATTTTGGCTTGTAAAAACGCTGCGGTTGGTCATTGTAGGTTATTGGTTGGTAATACCTGAAAAAATATAGATAATTATAGTACAGATGTGCCCATTGTACTCGTTCGAGTACAGTGGAATAAAATGAGCCATGAAAAATAAACAAAGCAAAAATTTGTTATAGTAACAGCCCCACACGCAATAATACAGTATAGTTATATACAACATTATCAAAATAATTCAAATAGTTGACGATTTATAATAAAAAAACAATAAAACATCTTACCTTATTGTTGAAGATCAAAACTTGAATTACAAACTAAAAATAATAACAATTATTTCCAAATACCGTACCAAATAGGTTAATATCAGTAACATTTGTTTCTTAATATCATCTAGGTCCTACATATATGTATGTCTTTCAAGGTGGACGGAACTTAAAAACATATTATGTTAATATCTCACTACACTCCTTCAGCATAGCCACAAATAATTTGTACAACGATCTTAATTATTCTTTGATTGATGTGCACTATATTGACAGATTGCTTGTCCATCATCTAATGTATTCCTTCTACCTCTAGTCCTTTAGTCGCCCTCTAACAGCATACCTGTAAAAGATGCACCTAGATAGCTTAGTAATCACATCCCAGCATGAAAAAATTAAAAACTCCACTGATGTTTTGATAAACGGGTGCTGCCAGAGGACCAGTGATACAGCCTAGCTGCTGTCTTATCATTGCATCAATGGTTTTCTTTAATTATTTATTTCTCCATGTTTGTGTTTTTATTATAAGTAGTAAATAAAGTATTGTCTTTCTTTCTCTTTCTTTGATACCTGTAGCAAACTACATAACTCCATAACGCTACAGTGTAAATTTTCTTTATGTAAATTTATTCAATTTGGTTGCACGGAATCCCTAGTGACTTCACGAAAGAGGTCAGAGGGAACTTATAGCTCGATGTTATTCGACGTTACGCACGATTGCGTACATGGTTAGCGTAAAACATTTCGGAGCTGAGGCGAATATGAAACTTAGTATATAGGTTACAGCTTTGAGCATTGTAGGGGATTAGGTATTAAAGTCTGGGACGTATATTTTGTTGTCTTTCTAACATTAACATATAAACATTCGTTCACATCATGGCTGATTCCCTGTAGAGGGGCAGGCAGAGATCGGATCCCCATTTGACCCGATCTTGACAGACATCTATCGCTTCATTGAGACTCATACACAAACTCATATCTTTCGTCTAGGTAAACTGTAACAACAAGAATTGATTTGGTACAAATATTGTTAGGAGCCTATTAGAAGTGGTAAATAGAGTATCATTCCAGTTTGATAAACATCGTATTAAAACAGACATTTTTACTACATTAAAAATATAGATATTATGGCTCGTAGTTTATGGTTACCACTTCGGGGAATAGTACATACAAACCTATGAATGAATATGGATAAAAAGTTTTGCGCATTGCAGTGAACTTAATGAAGTTTTATGTTTATTTATTTCTATACTAAATAGTTTAGACACACACATATCACACCCACTTGACTACAAAGGGATAGGCACAGATAACAGCTCCTAATTTATGATATTTTTAATAATGTTTCAATGTTATACAACAGTATAGATTAATAACAAACTTCAATAGTTGACTCTAGGTAAAAGTGACTTGGGTTCGCTTTACTTATTAGCATTGTAATGTAGGTTACGCATGATTGTTCGTTTCTTGCTTAGTCGAGTTCAATGGGCAGATAACCCTTGTTTCCTATGTATGCGAACGCTAATTTATACGGTATTATATGCAAATTGGTCATAACTGCTTTTGTTGGTAATACCGTTTTGAAAACGTAAGAAATAGTCTAGTTGACAATATTTTTCCTGCATTCTCGTTACTTTTCTTACAGTAGTTCTTGCAATTAATACGTACATACATAGCCTGATTCCCTGTAGTGGGGTAGGCAGAGATCACGGATCCCCATTCGTCCCGATCCTGACATACCACTTTCGCTTCATTGACACTCATACAACTTCTCATACACACCCTGCGGTTGTTTCATTATTATGACTTATGTGTTTAATATATACTGCTAAAATGATACTTCAATAGTATTAATTAGATTAAAATATATAAATACAAATATACTTATCGTAAGAAAAGATCATCGAACCAAACAAAGTACATACAAGAACCACCCTTGCCGATTCCGCCATCTGAAACACGATAACCTTGAGTCATTAAACCAGGGGTCGAAGGATTATAGGGCACAACATCGTATGAGTATTAATAAAATTTGATTAGGAATGATCGTAAATCTTCTTTTTTGCCGGCGCGACAGCATTTCGCGTCGCCAGCTTTCCTTGAGGAGGTTGTTAATCCCCCATGTTTTGACATGACATACATAGCAGTTGTGCTTTACGATGCGAAACCCGCTACCAATACTGACACGAGATTTATGCAGTCCACATGTGCTCTTTGTAGGATTACTGCAATGTCACATTTTTATTTAATTTTGTACACTGTCGCAGTGGGTTAAGTCTGGTATTTTGATAAATTAATCTCCCTGACGTATTAAGTCCAATATTTATTTTCGTAAGTTAATCAAATGTGTTTCTAGTATATTATGCATCAAGTATTATTGTTTTTAGAAATTTTAAAGATAGGCACTCCAACCTCTGACTAAAATTACCGTCACAATAAAAAAGGGAGTGTGTATACACAAGTCGTGAAGCGTTTGTATGTATGTATTATCGTTTTTAAATGTAAATGGGTAAAGCGCAATCATTATTATCATGCATAATAAAATTCATTTCCCAAAACTAAGTACCTACTTATAAATAAGCAAATCAAGTTAAACCATTTCGTAGTGAGGGAACTGAGTTTGTTATTCCTTTATTTTGTTAGAGGCTTAGAAAGCTTTGTTTTCCCTCGGTAAACAGAGCCGGTGACCCAACTGAAACGTGCGCCACGTCGTAGTTGGAATACATTTTTCATCCGATATAAGTCACGCGATCCAATTTTCGTTGATTATAGCCAGGCAGTAAAATATAAGCAGTAACTTGTTTTACTGGCTGGCAGTGTAGAACGAGTATGTTTTACTATTTCCTAGTTTCCAATATGTGTGATAAATTTTCTCGTATGCGTATAATTTTAAACCCTTCATTTTCACAAAGTGATCTAGGAGCTTTCCAAATTTTGACTATTGTACGGATTAGAACATAAATACCAATGTATTTTATAGTAACTAGATATTACGCGAGTTATTTTAAATCCAAATAGTAGTAATTCATACGATTTTCGAACAATACATAATTACAAGTATGTATATAAAAAAATACATTATAATAAAAAGTATAAAAATCTAAAAAACCCGCTTTATCGTCACGCAAAGTTTGGCCCGCAAAGCAAAGGTCCGTTATTATGTACATGACAAGAATTCGTGGAGGCAAAAGGAAGCTGTGGGCTCTCTAATCTAATTTGAGTTTCAACCCCCGTCGCCATGGCATAACATGTGGGCCCAATGACTCATCTCGTGGGAGATCCATTTATAACGGAACTGTCGACTCATTTTTGAACATAATACATTAGGCATAAGCAGGCAATTGTTTGAAGAGTTTTACTATGTTACGAAGCTTTATTATGAGAGTTTTTTGTTTAATGTGAAATAAAATTATAGTATTGGTTTCGATTGCTATAAAATTTTAAGATCTAAATTTATAATCGACTCATAACAGAAGTGAATTTAAGGGAGCTTATATTATTTAATATTTATGTTTACGCATCAGTCCACTACCTGTCAGATAAGTTCTGACTGTAAATCAATAAATGAGTATCGACAGACCATAGACCACCGAATGATATACTCAGTTGACGATCATTCAATTCCTGACAACCCTGAACAGTTCCTTAACCACGATACATATAATACATACAACAACATTCTTGTCCTCGTCAACAAAAATACTGAGAATACGACAGTAATTTCTGTATGCAATTAGTTCATTTCCTCGTAATACCGTATTTTATAATGAATTTGTTCAACTCGAAAGCAACAAATGAGATGGTTATGATTATGTAATTTCGCATTTTGAGTACACGGCTTTGTTAATAAGTTCTAATTATGAAACCCTCCAATTAAACATCGTTGGCGCTAATGTTTTAACAATGTCTTTTTGTTTTCCTTGTGTTTAGCGATCAAACAGTTTGCTAATTTTGAAAACAAGAGGTCGTAGGTATATTATGTTGCCTATTTCAATATCTAACTTCATTAGTAAAATAAGTGTCTTGAATTCAAGAAGAAGGTTTTAATTAAACATGAATAAGGTTTTTGGATATTGGCTGTTTGTGTGTATCTTCAGTCAGTGATAATAGATACCTCTAGGAAAACTACTTATCCCCTCTGTTAGGTAACTTTAATCTGTCACATTGGGTAGGTTGACTACTGATATTGCATAAATATTATTTTTATAATTTTCAACATTTACATGGTTCTAAGTATAAATATTCTATAGGAATGCAAGTTTAGTATTGTTTACTTTTTGAGTTTCTCTTTCGTCCTATATTTGTTCCATTGCTCAATATGGCTATCATTAGACGTTGACAAAGACTCTGTGACATGTCAGGTGGATTTAGAAATTAACATGTATTATGTATGGAGGTGTAACACGGTTATAAGTGCTTTCAGAATGGTCTGTAGTTTAGTAACTCTTTAATTTTTACCATATGATATCACAATCCTAATATTCATACTAAAAGTGACCTAGTATATACTATCGTGTCTCCGAGGTTCTGTTCACCCCATGAGGAGCTATATTTTAACACGTACTATGTATTTGTTATTTGTGTTAGATCTTTTTTCGAAATATTTTACTATATTAACTGCATAACAATCGTTTTACTTATGCTAAAAGAGACTGAGAAGATATAGTGGCTTCTCTTTTCTATCCTAAAAGGAATAAGGACGTGATTGTAATATGTAAGCTCATAATTGGTCAGACACTTTCGTCAGAGCACAAATTATTAAGTGATTTATATCGGTTGGAAGAATTCTACGAAATGGCGATTTTAATCTACATCCTGATTAAGCTAAATTGGAATAAATGGACACGAAGATGAATTTATGAGTCGAATGTCTCTCTGGTTTTCATTGCACAAACCGCCCGCACTTGAAACAATTATGTGGAAATTTCACTTTATTTTGTACGGTTTCGGTGGAGAAATATCTTAAAAGAACGGAAACAACAAGTGATGAAATACCCTTGGACTTCAAAATGTTACCTAGTTAAATGTCATCCATTTAAAAAAACTGTTTTTTGCTTTATGATTCCGCTAAAAATTATGATAAATGCTAGTTAAAATTCTAACTAATAATTAATATACATCATATATAAGGAAATTCTTAATAGCTGGCTATTAACACTTTGGTCCTAAGTTTCCTCTAACCCATTTATCCTTTCTAAGCAACAGAAATGACGAGGACTCACCTTATGAATGCACAGGGACTAATATTAGCTGTGACGTCATTAAGTGACATGTTGAAACTTCCGTCAAAGCGGACCTATGCCGCGACCGGACGCAGCACTACACGGAAAGCATTTTAAGCAAGCCACTCCTTAAATGGGTCGCCATTGTTACACAAATTCGATTCTCTATCATTGTTTTGCTAAGGGCAGGAATGTAATCATTGATTCGTTTAGGAGTTCTAAAATATCGAGTAACGATTCATATTGATATCGATTTTCGTGACCTGAATATGTTTTCTTCAGTCTTATTTTGGGTTGCGCTTTAAATTAGGATAGATTGATTATTGTTTATTGGCGCTGTGCTAGTCTGAATCTTGGACGTGAATAGAATTGAACTAGCTGTGTTTCTTCTTAGCATTTTGTAAGAGGCGGCTAAGATGTTAAATACAATCTATGAATCGATCGATACATTCCATATAAATGTTATCAAAACCCCAAATAGACATAATTATTGTGTCTTCAAGGTTTTATTTATCCCGAGCTGGACATAAATTTATTAACGATTATATCATCCGTATAATAACCACGATGTTCTCATGCATAATATAGGTTAATTACAATCCGAGTTTTCAATATCTCTGTTAGTTACTTTATAACAATGTTCATAATACCTAAGCTATACCTAAATCGTTAACAACACCATCTCAAAATTTTACTAGGGTATTTTACTACTAGGCTATCTTAGGGTATAACTACCGTAAAAGTAGGCTGTATATATGTCCTATTCACACGCTTGAACAATGCCTTGACTACCGAAGCCACAACAATGTTGTGGTACGTTTGTTACGTGATATCTAGATTAGCAGAAATATGATATGCATCGTTTGCTTCTCGGAAACGGAATTGTAACGAGGATCTAGGATTTAATTGAAGTTTGCACACTAACGAGTTAAAGTATGATTTAGGTCAAAACGTTATGTTTTATTTTTATACTGTAGTTATAAGATAGATTATAGGTGTGATTTAATACTTATTAAAGTCATATTTGTTATGATAAGGACGCCCCCTTGCCAGGTGGACCGATGACCTCAAGATGGTTGCTGGTAGTGGCTGGATGATGGCCACAAATGATCGTGTTTTGTGGCGTACCCTTGGGGAAGCCTACGTCCAGCGATGGGCTAGCATAGGCTGATTGATTGATTTGTTATGATGCTGTAGTTATACGATAGTATAGGTGTGATTTATACTTCTGCAGAAGGATAGAAAATATCTAACTACAAATAAGTACACGTTTGTATGAGACATTAAAAGGTTCAAAAACACATTTGCTATAGTTTGACGACAATAAGAAACAAACGCTTGCTACTTAGTTTGCTAGTATGTAAACTAAATTTATTTAAGTTCATATTATGCAGTCTTTTCTATAATTATTATCAACCAATTAAATTATCATATTGTACCTAGTAACCAAATGGAAGGTTTATTCCATTAATAATTGCTTTAACTATGCTAAGCTTAACCTCGTATCTTATGCGTGCGCAACCAATTATATCCTTCTCAACATACTTTCTCTCACTCATTCGTTACGTTGGAACCAAATTAATCATCGATAATAAGGAAGTATCGAGATCTTGTTTATCGACATGGGATAGCCGGCAATACTCTCATACCCATCCCGCTGATATTTATTCCCCTATCTACAAAATAAATAGGGTCATGATTGAAATTCCGCAATAACGCTTGAGATTTATATTTTGGCAAGCACAGTTTAGTGATTTTGACTTCCTTTGTTTAGTAGAAGATTTAAGCGTTCTTTTTGTTTATATTCACACCGGTACATCATAAAAGAAGTTGTTGAACGAATAGCCTTCATCAAACAGAAAATACAATTTGACTAATACATAAGTTTCAAAGATAGTTGAAATGATTTCGTTCTGTGACAATGTATTGGTATTTACAATGAATGTTCCCATTTTACCATGTTCTGTTTAATTGTTATTCAAACTCGGTTTATTAAAAACTTCCGTAAAACTCCGACATCGACGTGACATATTTTTTAGCCTATACATGCTATCGCGTAGAAACTAATTACATAGACGCAGAGGTTGTCATCCCATCATCTTGAAACGACTGTCCTATTTAGAAGCGTCTCCCTGGCGACACTTCTGCACTTGGCAGAGTAATTTAATTAATCAAACAGACTGGCCAGTGCCAGGATTAAATCACAAGATGGCAGCACTGGGCTTCTGAAACTCATCAATGTTGCTCAAACTGTGGATAATGGGGCGAGGAAATTGCTAGTGCAAGGGGACTGTTAGTGTACCAAAGATTTCTATGGACCTTTGGTTACGTCGTCGTGAACAAGACAACAATCAGTGCTACAACTTCGTAAATGGGAAATAAATCGTTTTACAATAATAGTGTTTTAAAAAAGATGAACATTTTTTTAATTTAATTATGGCAGAAAATATTAACATGAGCACATCATGTATAAAGACAACTAGTTGTACTACGGTATAAGATGTAAAACATTTTATTAGTTTTTGTATTCTTATTATTTTATAACATTCTAAGTACCTTGTTTCCCCCATAGCATTGGAAATAGTCGTGCAAAGACACACAAATATACATATAAATACAGCAAAATAACCCACAGCCATATACCCTATAACAAAGCAGATAGAAAACCGCAACTATTGGGAAAAAGGACCAAAGGCAAGTGCACTCACATGAGATAATCCCACAGGATTCCCTGCATTGGTGCAATGGGGATATTGTGGAATACAATGCTGCTTTTATACGTGAACTAGGAGTGTACTAGGTTAGATATTGTGTGCATATATTGGAATGATTGGATAGATTTTTGACGACCTCCGTGGCGTGATTGGTTAACCATCTGAACGATAATGAGATCCTGGGTTCGATTTCCGGTGGAGGTAGAGTTGTGAACTATGCTTTTCTTCTGTTTTTCAGTCTGGTTGTTGATTGTGTATACTATGTATGCATTTATCTATATATAATAAGAATATATGTATTAAATATACCCTTAACACAAGTCTTAAATGAACTTACGAAGGGACTAGTTCAATTGGTGTAATAGTGTGCCTAATATTATTATTATTGAACAGACATATAAGACGTAATCTGATGAAAAATTGTTTAAGGTACGTCGTTGACTGTGGACAGGTCTTTTAGAGAACCTTTTCGCTAATATGCATGGTCTGGAGAGAATGTAAAGAAAAATAATTATGGGTTTAAATAGAATAGCAGTAAGTTGAAACATGTTTTCTTTAATTTTATATCATAATATCGTATATACAGTCACTATACTTTAAACGTTTAAAATTAAAGTTTCAATAAAGATTAAAAAACTTAATTGTAATAAGATGAATATTTGTTAGGTATGTACGTTTATGTTAATAATATCTAAACGGTAACATTAAGTTTTAATTTATAATCTAATAACATGCAAATCTTTTAATCATATTATTTAACATACGTATCATTATAATAAAAAACATTTATTTAAAGAGTATCTGTTAGACTAATCTTATTATTAATCTTATTACTAATCATTATTTAAATATAATTTAATAATAATAATAATAAAGCATTTATTTACAGCCACAAAAACATACACAATACAAATATTTTACAAATCAAACTTACAAACTAGGGGGTATAGCTTGTGCATGTTATTGTCGCAGCAAAAAGGTTCTAACTCAGCTGGGTATGTTACGTTTGGTGACAAACGCAACGCTGATATTATGTTAGAACCAACAAGAGGGCAATATTAACAATAAGAGCTTAATAAACATACATATTAATAAGTGTGAACTGTAAATAAAATATTGTGTTACGTATTGAAATAACATATTGAAAATATACAGTACATAAATGTTTTTTAATGTTTACAGTATGTGTACAATACATATATCTACAAATACATACTATACAGAGATATATAACGTAAAATATTAAAACATTAAAGTGTCACAAACACATGTCATTGTCCAGTCAACACAGTGCAGCGGCCGGATCGAGGGGCAACGTTGGGAGCACACGCCTCGCTGGCTGAGGAAATGTTCCCTGAGTAACTGTTTAAGCCTTGGCTTAGATGTTACTCGCCTCATCGGTGGGGGGATGTTATTCCAGCATTTAGAGGCGGCGTACTTGAAAGCACCCCTGAAGGCAGTGGTGCGGTGTCGGGGCACAACAAGCGGCGGCACACAAGCGCGGGATGACTTAAAATGCTGGGATCACCACGTTAGTTTTTTGAATAAGTATTGCGGTTGTTTAGTGTGAATGATATCAAAGAGTAGGCAACTAAGAAGTAGTTTTTGTCGGTTTTCAATGTTAAGTAGTAAATTAATTAATTATTATTATTAATTAATTAATTATGTAATTTATAAACATTATGAACACAAATTATAAACTATAAAATACTAAACTCGTTTTGATCAAGTTAAAACATTCTAAATATAGTTTAAAACCGACCCAGATATTAAATAGTTGACACATAATTTTTAGAACTCTCGCGTCTATTTGAATACGTTTTGAACTCGTATAAATGAGGACTTAAGAGATCCCATTTAGTAAGCTAAAGATAGATGATCTCATTCAGTTAATGAGTAAAAAGGAAGCGACCATTAAAGTCTAGATCTTAAGATAGTATCTCTTGAAAGCCATTCAACAGAGCTTATCTCTCGCAACATTTTTCTTCTAAAAATCAATTTAAATTTCTCACAATGCTAATGAAATTAGCCTTTTAGAAATTGTAGTCATCCTTTCTGTAATGAAAGTGATTCTTTGCTCATAAAGAATTGATTTAACTGGTCATTGATAGAACAGATCATATCTTGATCGATTGACTTAGAGTAAAATGAGTTACTTGTTATAAATTATATCACCATAAATTTAGTCCCTTGCTTTTAGTTTGAGGTGTTCAGAAATAAAATGAATATACGAGTATGATTACATAGAAAATTTTGCTAAATATTGCTATTTTATTTTCAAGATTCTTTGTACCATGAAGGATTTAGGGATTTGCATTTATATGTACATTTATTAGTGTATGTACAATAAAATAATAATGATTGCATAAGCTCTACATTAAGTGATAATGTCGTGTATAAATTTGCATGTTGTACAAGTCGACGCGGAACATGACCTGTTACCAAAAATGTATTTTATGTGACCTAAAAGCAATATTACATTTTCCGCAATGTTGGAGATGGACACGCTAAGCTAGCGACGGGACTACCTACATATTTATAGATGTAACGAGGTTTATTCAAAGCATAAATAGATATTCATCGTTTGTTGGTATATAATCATCTGGAGTGGAATGGTAAAATTTATTAAAAAATAGTCAAGTGATTTCGGAGAAAAAAGGTATATAATTAAATTGATTTATTATCTAATTGTATTACTAAAGTAGCTTTTAAGTATACAATAGGTAAATAAACACGAACTAAAGAGTTATATTACAAAGATTGGTCTCACAAAAAAAACAAAACTATTGTTGAATACAGGGTGTAAGAGTAACATTAATACCGTCATTGTAGATCCTTTCAAATTATAAATTAACACCAACAAAATATCGTAGATACAAAAATTGTTACCCACAAAATGAAAAAACTACATATTATTATGTACTCGTATACAAGAGTAAAAACAGACTATATGTCTAGGTATGAATATAAACAGAAAGAAACCCACAGATTATTTTCCATTGTTACCTCTCATGTATTTGTTGAACAAGAAAGAAACGACAAAACAAAGGACGTGCGAACATCTCAGTCGAAAGTCGGCGCATGTCTCCTATTTATTAGGAAAGCTATTCACCCTCTGCAGGCTTAAGTGCGTCTCTGATAAGCTCACGTGGCCCCTCGCGAATAGACTAAACATGTCTGTGGAATATGTAAGAGAATCTAAGTCTTGTTTTTTATTTAGTGGAAAAAGTAAGGTTATGTTTTGGTTCTTAAATTGCTTGTCAAATTAAAATTTTGATTTTTATCAGATCTACAAACAAATCACACCCATTATCAAGAATATGACAGTTTTTTTTTAATTCCCTATACTGAAAAAAATATTTTTTTGTCACTATTCATCCACTTTTTGTGAACTTTACTATCATACTCCTAAAGTCACCTTTTTCAGTAAGGTATGAATTATATATTTAGTAACAATTCTACTTTAACCAGCAAACATTGACAAGATAACAGTCACTTTACCCAATTTAGATGAAACATTCAAATAAACCAAACCCATTGAACTACACCCATTGATTTAGTTCCGCAACCGAAGCCCAAACATCTGCGTTAAGCTCCGTCGCGTCTATTCAAGTGTTATGATCTGTGAGCTCTCCGAATGTATCTCTTGAACTCGTGGGGTGGCTTCCCCCAGTATATTGATCGCGGAGTCATTGCGAATTTGTTTACTTTGATGCCCCTTAATCCTGCGGTCGCACTTGTACTAATAGAAAATCCCTGTTTTAGTGCCTGCTCGGCTTTATGGTAGGACAATTAGGGGACTTCTGGTGTCACCCGGTTAATAAAAGGACATCGGTTTGGTAAATGGGTGTTGTGTTGTACCCTCTTGGTGTGAGTGTGCTTAAATTTAATTAAGATGGGGGATTAAATATTATAACAGGGTTTTGTAATAGATGAGTATCTTTATTTGAATAAAAAAATATTTACAGACAGACATGTTAAAGGTACTTTAATTGCAATGTAGACAAAATAAAAAAATATAATATGGTACAATTAGAGATCCCGCCACATAAGGTGGCAGTTGGAGGCGTCGCCACAGTCGCGTAATTCAGTGTTACCAGTAAACACGCCAAAACTAGCACTCACTGTGCCATACGGCTCGATACATTATAGGTTTCATTTGTAACGGTCTTTGGTTGCAGAGCTATAAACTCAAATAAAACAAATTAATATATCAAAGTCAAAATATGTTTATTAAACTATTTCAAACATGATTAATAATTAACGGGACTTATCCTTCTTATTATATATTACATATATTATGTGTTCCTTCACTCTGTCCGCAATAGACCGTTTAGTGTGTTCGACGTAGGATTTCCCACAGCTGCAATCAATCTTATACACACCCTTATATCTTATATCATGAGTATAAATCGCGAATCTCTTAAAACTATTATTTCAAACATGGCACTGAGCATTGTCTTTACATATTTTTTACCGAGGTTAGATCAGCGGAGACCCTAGCTTGGAGAAGAACTAACAAGAAACTCCGGAAATCAATTTATTATAATCACCCTTAACAAACATAAAAATTACAAAGAGTGGGCAAAAAACACAACGCTGGTAATACTAAATTTACCTTTCATACAAAATAACACGCAATGGCGGTAACGTCAAATTTAGTTCCAAGTTTGGCTACTGCCACCTTATGTGGCGGGATCTCTAATAACGTGAAAATAATATGTGAAATGAAAGCAAGCTACATATTTATTATTTTATGTTACGCTCTAGACAAAGAAGCTATTAAGATAACTAACTGACTGTACTGTACTGTGAACTAACTGTTGATAACTGATTAAACTTCAAGATATCAAAGCACTACTAAAGTTAGATGTTTAGTTTATTTAGTCATCTTGGATTACCTATTTTTAATTGCTATGCCATCTTCTTTATAACTAAAACAGACATTAATACTGCAACATTACGCCACCAAAAACGTCGGTGACTAAAAATAAAATCGATTAAAGGCCCTGTTTCATCATCTGGTATTTCTCATACATGCGAGTGCCATAAAACTGATTTAATGTTACATCGCCACATATGGTGATACTTTTATCTTGACTAGTCAACTGTGTGAAGCATAAATCGACCGTTGAAAATTGGTAGATGGAATAAATGTACCGACTCACCCAGCTGGATTTAACTAGTAATACCTCCCCGGATCAGGTGAAAAGAAATAAAGAAATAGTCGTCGTAAAATAAATATATGTATATACTGTTGTTACTATATCGAAAAATAATACGTATACCGTCAGAGATAATAAGTTTTTTTTATTTTTTAGAGTAGGCAGTCTATATATCGTCACGGATAGGTGCAGACTAAAAATATAACAAAATAAATAATAACAATATTTGATTGCCTTGTTTAATTATCATATCATCAAATACTTGTTTATTCAAGTTTAAAAACATGCGTCGTTCGGAAATAAAAACTAAAAATAGACATAATCCAAATGTCAGTCAAAATGACGCATTAATTAAAAAAACACCCCTATGTAGGTGTTATAAGGAAAATGTATGCAATATTAATATTTATGCTTCCTGCGTAGGCGGTTTGCGGTAGCGATTTTACTTTTTCATTGACATCGCTCCCGCATTAATTACTCTGTCCCGTCGGAAAGAAGTAAATTATATTCATAAATGACTCCCATAATTTACGATGCAACTTGCACTGCTTGATTAAACAGGGTCTTTATTAAAATTGTCCGAGGCATAAATCAACGGGGCAGTCAAAGCTGCGGCAGGTTGTTTATTGCAGCGAAAGCTTTGGTCGAGGCCTCGGCTAAAAGCTCAACACTATTTACCGTTGCCTAGTACGGATTCATTTGTGTAAAAACACTACTTTAGATTGGAATTCTTTATTTTATTTTCATATTTGAATAATATATTTTGTGAGGATATTGAATTCCGGAAAGAATAAATTCAGTTTAGTTAGGCGTTACACCATCCTTTTGAAGGACTCTATATGGAACATTTCAGACAAAACATCTAGAATGACCTATATTCCAAAGGAAATCATAACAATAATTTTGTTTGTATATTCTATCTCTCATAAAGGTACCCAAGTTACCTGAAATACTGACTCAAAAAGCCTGGAACTTTTTCAAACTTTTTCAAATTTACAATAGCATCATTCGCAAATTCGAAGAGGAAAATCCAGGGTTCCTTTGAAGTTCCTATCCAATAAGGTTTCCTTTTAATCAGTCACATAAAGGAGTGGAAACGGGCTTCGAATTAATATCCCAGCGCAACGTCAAATATGTGGCAAGATTAATGATAGTATGATTCTTCGAAATGATTAATGGTTGAACGAGTGTTTACAAGGATCACGGATAAGGTATTAGTATTAAGTACCTGTAAAGGTGCTAATGATGTCTCATTTGGTAAAGATTGTAGAAAAAATTAGATATTTATTAAGCTGTAAGAATTGATATTTTAGAACAATATTTCTAGTTAGTCAAAATGTTGGTGATGTCGTTCAGTTCAGTTACTGACTTCGAATTATCACTTTTTAATTTGTTTGACTATTCGAATGTAGTTATTACCTATCAAGGAATTTAATCCAATATAATGATAAGTACCTATTGGTACCAAAACAGATCTAACTAGTAAATAGGTATCTCCTAGAACACGGTGTTCAGAACTGCCAATTGTAACATACCCTTAAACTGAATTACTATTTCCTCTTCACGATACAAAAACCAATTTGAATGGATTTAATCAACCCACCAGAGCGGAATAAATCTCATGTCCCAGTCATCTAAAAATGAAATAGTGGCTCGTCTGCACTGTATACAGCTGCACTTTTATTACATTTCTCAGTGCACTACGATGAAATTTCGACTCCATTAATCTTCAGTTAGCGGCGCAACCTTTGCTTCTCTTGTAACGTTATTGCCGAGTTAATGCCAGCCACAATTTACAATGTAGGTTGCACGTTGAATCTCGGGACCTGTGCTTTCGTGTAAGGTACTTTAAACACGGCTTAAGGAATGGAACGTGTCACTAGAGTTTATGGTCAAGTAAAAGGATTAAGTTATTCTCTTCCGGGTTTTGTATGGACATGTGGGGTTAGAAACCATGCATATGTGCATAACATCTTTATTTAAATCTCGTAAGTATGGTAGTGAAGAATATTAAGAACTATTTATGAGAACTTTACTATATTTGTATTGTTGATAAGGATAAAATATAGGAATTGTGTTCACCTTATTCATAATGTAGCATTTGCGATATACCATCAGTGTTCCATTAGCATTTTGGTGATGAAAAACCTTTAATTAGATAATAATATATACATTACAGCCCTCTTACAATGCCTACTACGCATATCTCATAACCACATTAACTCATATGCAGCACATATTTAAACCTTTCTATAAATGTTTAATTTAAATTATTAATTGATCAAGATAAGTTTACGCCAACTATTAATTATCATAAAGATATAATAGCATATTTGCATAAAACATAAAAACCGTTGCCTTTGCGTAGAAATCAGCTCTTTATTTTATCGCTTACTAGTTTCTTTCACGATAATAGGAGAATCGACATAAATAGCAGCTTCTTAATTGGAATAGGGGACGTCCAGTCGATAAATTGGTCCTTTAAGGATTTAAGAACGAGAGCCGATAACGACTGAATGCTGTTAGGACGTTACCCTATGCCAGTTAATGGCGTACATAAAAATAAAGACACGGTAATGTTTATAGCTTATAGGTTATCGGGACTTTAATAAGTTGTATCCAGCTGTTTATTGTATGTAAAAGTTGATTGCGGAATTCGAGGCTCTTTATTTTTGCAATAGATTGGACTTCATAACTAATTATTCATACAGTTTTTAAATCTGAAAACGCTAAGATCGGACTTTTGGTTATAAGTCAGCGATTGTTTGCCATTATAGTACTTAATAAAAAAAATCCAATTTTAACGTCCCCTCTCCCATGTAGATTTTGACTTTCAGAAACGAGATAAGGTATAAAATTACACAATATTCATAATTTTATTAACAATTGTATTTTTGTTACAGGTATGTACTTTATCAGAACCTCCTGAAAATGTGGGTAACTGACAAAATAAGGACCTCATACAGGGAAAAGTAAGTATTATGCTTAGACATTTTAAAACACGCCTGGATTTATATTTATGTTATAAGTCCTCAGAAATAATTCAATGTACAAAAATAATACGTAGAAAAAAGCAATAACTCCATTTCTTTCAGTATCATGATTGAATCGTTTCATGTTTTATTATTACCCGAGTACCTTCTTAACAACAAGTAGGTATACGAAATGTGTATGTCGGGTAACAAAAGAAAGGTCCTTTTAACTTTGACCTTTTCAAGAGCTAAGCTCTCTTCGTGATAGATTCCTACGAAATACATACATACATATTTTAGTAGGTGGTTTCTGACAATGTTATCCTGTTAAGGCTGTACCTTTAGGGAAGGTTATTTTTAACATAATTCTGACATTTTCATGGTAATTGCATTCACACTTATATGTTTATTATGTATTGTTTGTGCAAATATTGTTAGATTATAATGAATTACTGAAGCGCATTTTCTAAGAGATCATGAAACCTGTCATGATAGATATTTAAATTTTATTTTCGAATATGAACAACCATGACATCATAATTGTAGTTAAGCTACAATAGAAGTAAATATGTAATGCATATATGTACAGGTATTGAATTTGACCTTTTGTATCATTTAAATAATTTCAAAAATGGAACATCGATAAAAACATGACTGTGTCAGTTGTATATTTATTTATAATTTGAAGATGGGGGCAAGAATATTATGTATTCATCCTATTGTAGCAGGATATTTGAAATATAAACTTATTACAGTTATAACTGTCATGTCATGAAAGATGTCATAAAAGTAATCAATGAATAAAAGGTCAGAATAGGTCAGCCAGGTTTTTGAGCATAAAAAACTACGTACGAATCGGCACATAAAAAGAGTAATCAATCACTTTCAACATCTTTCGGGTATTGACATGATCTCATTATGAATAAGTAGGTATATTGAATATATTAACTATATTTACTTTTACGTGCATAAAATATTTAAGACAGAAGTTACACTTGCCTTAAAATTATTGATTATTACTTGACTAACTAAAATGAAAGTTATAATGTTTTTTTTTTAGTTTTCAAGCAAAGGAAAACGAAGTTTTGGTTATTAAGCAAAACACAAACTTTTTAGCTTTTACACTCGCGGGTTAAGCACATAAATATGTAAATAACAATTTGTTTTGTAAACATGCAGTTACAGTTAGTTCTCAGTTCATTTAGTACACTAAGAAGCTGAGATTCTTGCAACTTTTTGCGCATTCCCAGCTGAATTATAATTAACTCGGCCATATTCTCATTGCAAACTTCGCGAGCAAAGTTTTCCGTTTGAGTGTCGAAGTTTGCGAAAGTTGTCGAGAAGCATAACGTCCTAACTTGCAAACTCCATCCTTAATTTTAAGCCCATTCGTAATCCGAGTAATTGCAAACATTTACGTATCTACAACTGAAGTTTCTTTGAAACATTCTTTATCGAATCGCCTGGATGACACTTTTAGAAAACTCATTTATTCTGCATATTACGAATGTCTTGGTTAGCCTTAACTGGCGAATTCTAATATCTGATTACCCAAATTACTTTAATGTTAACGAACAGGAGTAACTTAGTTTCTTACTATGGTAAGAGCTACAATAGTGTTGATATTTATTAATTTTACTACCAAAAGGAAACTTTTTGTTTGAAAAATATAGGCGATAAGTCGCTAAGTTTCTTGTTAGATAGTCTTGTTCACTAAACAATAGTACAATGTAGTTTACCTTCACAATATTGCAATCAACAGACTAGTATTCTATGACATCTTGTATACTTCCTATTCTCTCATTGATGTCATAGCCGGGTTAGATTAGATCGGTTAAGAGGAAATGAGCTTCGATTGTACATGCTTAAAAGTTCTTAGAACTGCTATTATTATATCATATAAATTCCAATGTGTACGGGGTTCTAATAAGGACATTAGTTTCCATGTATGGTATAACTGGTTCTTTAGGCGTATTAAAAGTCGAATGTCAAGAAACAATGGTTTGAGATTTGTGCGTGGTTTGAAGCTTCTTTTGTTCCAGGATTAACACTAAAAGCTGACCGCTAAAAGCTCCGAGATATAAAAGCACCGAATATATTAACTTTTCGTTTCATTTACTTGGGTGTGATCTCATAATATTGCCTTATCATTTAAATGTCTCTCATTTCGGTCTGCTTTTATTAAATTTAAAATCCGACGTATGATGGTATAATTCAAGTGAATATGAGTTTATAATATCTTAGTTTAGATTTAATGTGGAATCATTAAATTTATTGTGATTGTATTAATTGTAATTGTTTTGTGTCAATAAGTTTTTTTATTAGGAATTATTGCATACAATTATTTTTGTTTTTAGAATAGTAAATAGTAAACACACATGCTTTACAAATAAATACATACACCAATAGAGTTAGAAATGCTATTACATTCATCATTTCCTTTTTACACGTTGTTTCTTTAAATGTTTCCTTTACATGGAGATTAAAAGAAATAAAGTAGTGTATGAGGCATGTAACTAAAACGAGTTAACACTACACAAATGAGTACCCTAGACGTATTATTAGCGTGAAGATGGCGTCTATCGTCTATAATTACGATTCTAGGTATTAAGCCAGAACCTAGGTCGTAAGTTACATACTAACATCCGTTTCTTTATAACGTGATTGCACGTTCAAGGCCTAACATGTACCTTTGAGCTAGACTGAACAACTTTCAAATAATTACTAGACTTAATAAATCATACTGCATGCATATGTATGCTATTCATGATACCTAGTATTAAGTGGGAATGTATATAGTTTATAAATCAACGATTAAAGGACGTGATCTACAATTCAATATTGAAATTCTAGTCAATATTTAATTTATTACCGCCACTGCGATCTAAATAGTCCTGAATAATGTAGTACATTTTAATAAACATTTATGCATAATAAATCAGGTTAGTGGGTAGGGATAATTTTAACGTAATCACAAGATTAGTTTCAAAATATCTGGTCAATAACTTATCGTGTGTAAATATTATTACAAGAATCTTTTCTCAAGACTCCAAGACTCTTTAGGTAGGTAATCTTTAATATTTTACAATTTTTGTTGGTCTTGATAGACGTTCTGGGGAGTTTTTGGCCCACAGGTTGTCATTGGCTATCCAGCGGGGCAACGCTGCTAGTGTGCTGGGGGCTTTTGCTTCTGGATGCTAAATTCGGGACACTAGTGGCGCTGAGTAAATATTGACTTTTTTTTAGATTTTAGTTTTTTTTGTTTTAATTTGTAAATATTTTGTTTTATTCTGTTTGTTAAACTTCATTTTAGTTATGAAACTTATAAAATATTACATACAGAACTATTTACGTGTACTAAAATAGCAACAACTAAGGAAATCAACTCACGTATTACGGTACTACGCACCGCCGCATATGATTAATGTGAAGAATAAAAGCAGTAATTATCTCACTCCAGCCTCTCTGATGACCAGGAATAATTGCTACGGGGAAATGGGATATACTAGCACCTGTGTAGGCAGAAACAAGCTTCATAAATTACACTTAATTAGGTTTTATGCATACGAAGATTGCAATAAATCCCACGTTCAAGATACTATATTCTTCTTGTAAGTATCTAAAGGAGTAGTTGTTTATCTTATTTGTTCATTTATTCACTTTATATACAATACAATTGACAGCTCCGTGGACCTTATAGTCTTATGTGTCAGCTTAAATTTTCGATTCATTAGAAGTCTAAAAGAAAGTTTAAACGGAGCTTATATATCAAGTCTAATTTAAAATTAATGCTCTAAATTACGAATAAATTCGGAAAACATTGACTGTTCACGTTCAGTAATAATTATGATTAATAGTATACAATAATAAGTAATTTTTACATCACACTTCATTTGTATTTCAATGAACAAAACTCAGTAAGAAAACCTTTACACCTAATTCTTAACAAATTTTGTCAGAAAAAGAATAAGTCCTAATTTACTTTTGTTCGGAACAAAAGTTCGAAGGTCCCAAAAAGTGATAAATCGAGTAACAATATGCCTGAAGCATCCGTCGTCATTAATTACAAAGTCAAACACAAAATTTGAGTATAAGAGCAAGGCTTTAAGGTGTTGACGCTTTTGATTTTGAACAAGAAAATTTGTCTCTTATTACGTGTAATGGTATATTACTAATCGTCCGTTCTATTTTTGTATTTAATTAGGAATAAGAAAATTTTACGCGATTTAGAATGTTTTCTTTTTTATTATCTTGATCAAACCATAACCATTATGTCTATCTGGATAAATGTATGATATACGTATCTTGAACTAACGAATGAATTTTCACAATATTACCTTAAATTTGGCGCTGCCGGAGGACCAGTGATGCAGCCTAGTTGCATCGTATACTGAGGCCTTTTAACTGAATCAAAGTTTTTCATTCTTGATGTAATTTTTTTGTATCAGCGTTATTTAGTGCAGTGAATAAAGTGTTTTCTTTCTTTAAATACAACTAAACTTGATCAAATAAGTATCGAGAGATTAATTTGTCTTCACACGTATTATCAAATTGAACGACCATTATCAATGAAATAGTGCTAATTACTTAATACGATTCAATGAATTACAGCAGTAGTCCAACTACCTAAGAAGTATCAAATAGTAGGAACGTGCTCAATAAATCAAATGGAAACTCAAGTTCGGAAACTGTATAGAGATAATTAATAACAGTTCGCTAACGATATTAAGGTATATAGTACATATAAATCACACCTGTCTCCTTACAGATGATTAGACAGCGATCATGAATTCATATTTTCCAATCCTGACAAAGCATTCCGACATGTGTATACCTCTTTACACACACTCGATTGTTATAGCTACTTCTAACGTCACCTTTTTCAGTATAATATTATTATGTTTATTAACTTACTTGAGTTAATCTAACGTTAACGTGTTCTATAGTATAACGTGATAAATAAACTGTTTAGAGTTAATAGATAGCAGTACGCCCTTCAGAGTAACTCCAGTAACTCCCTTCAGAGGGGTAAGCAGACATCGTGGATCTACACTTCTTCTAATCCTGACAAACCACATCTGCTTTATTAACATGTACACCTTCTCATGCACACTCGGCGACTAGACTTACTTTTATCATCACCCTTTTTCACTATATCACTTATTAAAGTAAACGTGCTCAATAACTCAAACGGAAACGAAGTTCGGAAACTGTTAGTTAATTGATAACAGTACGCTAACGATGCTAAGATGAGTTTATTTGTAGAATGGATTACGTTTCCAACTAATGAAGCATTGCACGATTACGTACTGAAGGAGCCTCGGTGCCGTGCAGTCTAACGTTAGCGTTTTGGGGTTTGATTCTACTTTATGAATGTTTGAAAGCTAAAAGTGTCTGCTATTGCTAGTGTTTCTAAACTTAAGATGAAACTGTTTTAGTGTAAGAGTTTTAGAAGATTTGATAGATTGTTTATATTGATAAGTCGTATCGTTAGTTGATCGTCATATTTCGATATCTTGTCGAAGACAGTATTATAGGAGTACTTCTTATTTAAATGAATAAAAATATTTAGTTAGGTTTTCCAATCAAGGTTTGAATGATTATAATGATATGAGTTTTATGTTCAATCGATATTATAAACATAGTAGTATTATACATTAAAGTAACTTTATAGCTTTTTAAAAGCCCTCAAACAATAGTAAATTAACGTAAATTACAACTTACGCATATCACTGCGTCACGTTCGCGTGTAAACAAAGTGTAATCAACAACCCAGTCAGGTAGCATTCATGACGTACAACCAAGGTTGTTCTACGTATTGTAAAGTAGGCACTATATTGGTAGGGGTGCTTTTGTTGAGGATAACTGTACTTATATCGCATATGAAGAGTGCCAGAGGAAATTCAACTCTATGTGGAACAAAAACGTTTGTTTGTGTCGTTAACAAAGAGGTTGATAAAGGTTGTTTTCCTCTTTTTTCTAGGGAATGTAAGGTGTACTCTTTTGTTCAGAGTTTACTGAAAGGTTAGGGTTTTCTAGTTGTACTAACTAACGGTGATGGAAACTGATGTACTACAACCCTTATGCTTAAATTAACAATAATGTTCAATTTTCCCATTTTTTGTCTCCAAATGTTCTGTAGTAATTTTTGTTGGACCTATCTACATACATACATACATACCCTTTTTTATTTTATTTTTTGGACCTATCTTTTAGGAGTTAAGGTCATTGTAATATAATCAGAAAAATACATTAGTATATCCTGTGCTTGTTTATAGATAGTACATTTAACTCTACTTAAATATATTGAAAAATTCTCGTTCTATTACAAACACGTGAATCTAAGGACACACATTCAATCATACTAAAAGCATATAAACAATTTAATAACTCACCATACTTCATTTAAGGGAGACCATTAATCAGCGTGAACTATTACTAGTATTAGCTTTAGTATCGGTATTAACACTAAAAGCTATACAAAAGCAATTTAAACGACTACGTGACCCAAGTACACATAAACTCGCCTTCGGCTGAGGAACTATGCAATCGATTTATTTCTATTTGGAGTGCACGCGTGAGTTATTAGGAATCTTTAGGTTTTCAAGCTTAGCACGTTCTGGTGGCGTTCTGTTGCATAATTGTGGGTTTGTGAAGATCCTTATTCAATTTAGAGTAGTTTCGAAATCATTATTTAGTGAAGTGAATTTCAATGCGACTGTTCTAGCTTAAGATGTTATTTGAGTCAGCGAATGAGTTAATTTCAATGCAATCGTTATGAAGATGAAGTTCAATTTTGAAGCTTTTCTTCTAAATCGTGACAGAATCTATAAAAATGAAGTACGCTTTGTACATACATAAACTAGCCCTCCGACAGCGATGACTACAAAGATACTTTTTATATAATTAATTTTTATTAGTACTTAAAGCTTATAATATAGTAATGTAACGCTATGACAAAAGACAAGAATATTGACTTTCGTAAAAATGTTTGTTAAAATATCATTAATTATACTACCTACATTTATTATTTAGTACGACATTCACTCCACATTAATAAACTTGTACTTACAACATTACTTATCGGTCAACTTTGTTAAGTTGTTACTTTATTAGTTCATGTACAACTAGTAGCTTAAAACGCAATTAATTCAGTTAATATTAAACGTGGCTTAAGCGATATAATGTCTAACCACTTTTCAGGTTCTGAATTCTTGACATATTGGCTGGTTACTTATATAAAGTAGCAATGAAATAGAGCGTAAGGAATGTGCATTAAATACTAAATTTACGAGACGTAATTTGCGTGGATTCCTAATTTAAAATCAGCAATACCTACATATTTAATACTAAGCTGTTGCTTTACAAGTATTGAGATATTTATGAGTAAATTATTGTATAATACAGCTGTAAACCTACTAATTATTCTAATAATATTCTAAACCTGCTAGATTTGTGATTAAAACTGCAATCTTATTTAAAACACACGTTTATAGTGTGTGGTTCAACCTATTAGTAGTACTTGCAGACTACTAATGAATAAAGAAGCATATGTATGTACAATAATTTTCTGTACAAAAACATAACTGTATTCATATTATTAGCATGGATATCTCATGTTAAACATAACTAGTTATTTTATTATTCAATACAAGTTTAATGATATAAATTCTTTCAATATTTTATCGACAGAGGTTTTAAGGGTAACTTCTAGTTATTATTAAGTAATGCTCTAGCTGCGTTTATGCAACTACTCATTTATGATACTTTTATTCATTTATGTCTATGTACATATAAAACTATGAATTTTAACTTCAGCTCACGAACGAACAAAAGTTACTCTATCTAAGTTTTAGGTCCAAGATTTGTATGGAATTACGAATTGTTCTCTCACATACAATAACAACTTAGAATTTGCGTGTGCAGACAAGGAGAAACTTAGAGCAATCTCCTAAGTTACGTGATTTGAGGTATGCACACCAACTTGCCAAGATATGAGGGAATAAGCCGAGGCACATTGTTAAAACTTCGAAAATTGCTTGACAAACACAACTTGTGCTACGAGAAATTCACAAGAGCAGGCTAGAATACAAAAATAGATGGAATACATATGTCGTCTTTAATATACTAATTTCATATTATATTATTTCATATTATATTATCTCTGTCTACCCATTTCTGATCCTAGAAATGTATGACTATTATGAGTTATAATTGCAAATAATTATATATATATATATTGTATAATTGGAAAGCGTATGATAAGTTCCTGAATTTATATCAAATTCTAAATGTTGCTCCATGCTATATGTATGTATAGATTTGAAACACGAGTATTATATACATGCACGTGCTCTAGTACCTTTCGGGTGGTCCGAACTTTGGATCTCCAAAATCGCCAAAGTCACTTTTAGGCATGAATTATTATATACAGATGTTAAATATGAAGCAAGTTACTAGTAGGTAAGTAAAGTCCAAAGTTTAATGGTACTTAAATAGAGTATTAACTTAATCTATTAAGGGACTGAGTGTAATTTGAATTATTGAGCAATGGGTTGGCAAATTTAACAAATATTTCAAATCCATACTATCAGAACTCGCCTTTTGGAAATATTACCGTGATTTTATGTCTTCAATGACAATCTGTAAACCACGAAAGAGATTAAAAAACATAAGCACATACATATGAACTTTATAGCATTAAGTAAGAGATACATTTACAAAGCTCATGACATGTACACCCTGGGTCCATTAAGAAGGGCATTTAATGGAGATATGCTATTCACGTAGGTGGGCTTTTAAGCTCCGTGATTACTGTGAAGCTCCTAATTCGCTCCGTAATATTATATTATGAGCGCGGAAGGATGAGAGCTTGATTCTTGAAATGTTGTGGATGGTATTAATATTATGATTTAGGAATAAAGATGATGGATATTTGAGGCACACAGAGAGTTATAAAATAAGATGCGTAGTTAACAACGAAATAATAATACAAAATAAAAACTACATATATTTGCAGGTCAAATAGTGTAATGTCTTTCGTTGCATGTTACTTACTTACAATTTTGTATGTATGTCATCATCTAAAACAATAATTAAATATAAATCCATTTTAAAGCTGACATATTTCCATTCAGGTTTTCTGTGAAGATTTTATAATTTTTTGAACCATTACTATAACTACAACAACTATTATTATAACTAAAGAAATAAACTTTTTTTATAAATTACAAAGCATATTCCGAGCCTTAAAATATAGCATGCTACAATTTCTTGTAAGTTAAAAGAAGAACGTTAAAGAATCAGGATCCACAGATCCTTTTACATCATCAAGATCGTGTTTATTGAAGAAATGATGGGCTACTATTAAGATCGTGGGAAGGCGATAGCACTTTTTATCAATGGCCCGAGCTTTCCTGAGCTTTTAACAGCAACACAAGGTCAGATTATCTGTTCATTCCATTCTAAAACTGCTTCTTATGTTGTTATCTCTATTTTAATGACAGCGTTTTATTATCCATGGATTGAGTGGGTTTGAATGGTGACGTGACTTTTAGTTATCGATAGAATCGTCGAAACTTAAAATAATGAAATGGATATTTGACTTCATAGCTAGGTTTTTGTATAGCGTTCATTTATTTCATATTTATATGCACATATTTTATTATTGCTTTACACTGAGATTTGAAATAGTGAAGAAAAGTGGCAACACGGTTGGAAAAATCGGAAAGAGATAACTTTAATATGTTAATAATATGTCTTATCTATAGAAATACAAATTACTAAAGATATGTTGTATAATTGAAAATAGTGTAGGACTAGCCGAAATGATTTTGCAAATCTGACTTTCCTTATTCAAATCTCTTATTCTTCTGAGAATTTCGTGAGTAACCTAACTTATGAATGACTTATTCAAAGGTTAAGTATTTAAAATGAATCGTAGATGTTTAATATTACAACAGTAAACCAAACAAGTTGTCAAAATACATTTGTCCAATCAAAACAGTGTGTTTGTTATCGCTTCACACTGATGTTTAAATGTTTAACTGGAGTCAACAGCCATTGAAAATTCAAATTATAATCGGATCAGTGGCCATCAATCATGTGAATCGTATTTCTGTTTAAGCCTGGTTGACGCTGCGCGGTTTTTCATGTCAGAGAAACAGTGTTAATCTTAAATAATCCAATTATGAAGACACAGAAAGTCAATTGGCGGTAATCCAACAGAAATTTACGTTTACATTAGCGAAACTTTGAGATTTGAAGCTTTTGAGATATGTTATTCCAACACTATATAGAGCAAATGTAGTAAATATTGATATTAAAGTGTAACTATACCATTAGTATTAGACTACAGTATACTTAGTATCATTGCCTTCATCACAATGTAAGACAAGAGAGATAATATTAATCGCAATATAAATATTACAAAAAAATTATTGCATGTATAACAAAGATATATCTAACTAGCCAAAAAGTTAATGTCCTCCTAGGTGAACGAACATTCACGTTAATATCAACGAAGGTTTAGTATCAGTTGTATACATGTTTTATCTTGTATCGATGTCATATCTACATTAAAACATGGCGGAGATGCAGTCGGGCCGGTGTCAGGTTTGTTTGTGATCGTAAGTGGTAAGGCATCCGCATTTCAAAGGTTTACCGGTAGCCTGTAGTAGAAGCGACGCTTTCTTTTAAAAGGTTAGAGAGGCACAGATTGAAGGGAAATTGATACGGAACGATTAATTTAATTGTATTAGTTATCTTATCGATGATGGATACATTAAATGGATGCCTTACTTTTGTTTTAATTGCTTAATAAACCTAATAGTTTCTTAGTTATATTTCACACGACAAAAATGTGTTAAAAATGTTGCAAAACAGAGTAAAAATGTAGTAAATATATAACTTGGCAGCTTTGGAGCAAGTATCAATAAAAAGTTCAGAAACCGCAGATTCAAACAAACACACTCGGCGGCGTAAACGTCTTGTATTGTAAACACATTTGTTCTTTCTCGGTAGCGTAAAATTTAATATAAACACGTGGTACGCGGCGTGAATCATACAGTGGTATTCTTTGATCTTTTTTGCGAAACGACACAATCATTTAATTGAAATGGCGGAGTGTATTCCCAGTCTTTGTCGGGCCTTAATCCCGTACATTGGCTGATGACATTCAATTAAAAACGGTGTGGCGGATTCATCATGAAATGCAGAGTCTAGTTTTTTTTATTTTCAATTATATCACAGTTTTCACACAGACATGCGAGATCGGGTTATCGTTTTAATGCATGTGGTATCCGCGGTTTTTTGTGCGGTATTACATTTTACGAAATTGTTTTCAATATCATGTTCTTTTGGAGTTTATTTTTCAAACCTACACAACTTTATAATACGATGAGATTTCATATAATTAAATAGTTAGATTTTCTTAAATATTAGATCTTAAGAGAAATAATTCAACTGAACAATCAAATGTGATTGTTCATTCGTCATGTGGCATTTGTTATGACTTAACGCATACCATCTCATCGAAAAGTTATAATTGTTTTCAAACGACATTATGTTCCTTACAAAATGCCTTGGAAGGAATTTTTAATATAATTACATTGAGACTTACTTGTTTACACAAACTAATCTGAGCTAGATACAATATACCTAAGTCCTAATATGTAAAAGAGAAAATTATAATATACATTTATGTAAAATAAGTTCATGGCATCTCAAGCGATTTCACGGACCAAAACTAAACATTATTTGCATAATCCTTCATAAATTTAGTCAAGATTGCCAATTTCATTTCACCAAAATAGGTTCTATCCAAATAGGTAGGACTATATTATTAACATCCATTTCTCAACATACATATTATAAGTGTCGAAAGATTGTATCAATAAAAAAATAAAAAGTTTCAATTGACATTTGATTAAAAAGTGACATTGGTATATCAATTGCCATTGATTGGCTTCAATTTGGAGTATGCCCAAGTCCGTTGACCTGTGAAAAAATGTTATTGTTAACTGCTTTATTTAGACGTGGTACGCCACCTATAGAATTCGAATGTTTTGAATAAACAAGCTCATTGAATCACATTTGAATTATTTTAGTTTTGTTATTATGCATTCAGTTGATTTGGAATGTAACGTGTAATGTAATTGTTAGAGGTTAAATTAAAAATAAGCTTTTTCTATGTCTACATAAATAATTCAAATTCGGTCGCTTTTAATACAGAATTATTATTTGATATAATAACGTCTTAATTTCGTATTAAATTTAGATAAAATTTAATATACAAAAAACTAAAGTGAGCTTTGGTACATAACTATAAATATTGGTTACTGATTATGAGTTCATCACCCAAAAAATTCTAATTCCCGTTGTAGTATTCGGAAAGAGAGAGATCTAGCAGCATCTAAATTTGTGTGTCAAATTAATAAACAATAGGTTATGGTTGAAATTCATCCTATTATGACCAATAACCGTATAGATACTAAGTAACAAAATATATGACACAGTACTTAACGACCCGAATAACCTTGCACCATAAAACTTTTCGCTCAGACATTAAGTTAAGGCTATAACTGTCTCAAAGTTGCATAATAAATGGGAAAGGACAAAGGAATTCTCTAATGAAATTTATCGAACTTTCCTACCGAGCTCTGCAGGATACTGTATGTTTAGAATACTTTATCATCTCAGTGATCGATCAAGAAATGAAATGCCAAAGGTAATAGCACAAATTTAGTAAAAGCGGCATGTTATTTAAGGGAATAATCTTAAATTTAATAGTATAGATATATTAAGTTCTTTTGTGCCCTTAATTGTAGGTATATAGTAGGTATAGAATTAAAACGAAACAACAATTACGAACAATGGCCGAAATTTATAATATAAAATATTTATAATACCAAATATTCGTTTGTGTTCATAATTCACGATTAAAAGTTTTTTTTTATTTTTAGCAATAAAATTACTCATTTAAAAATATGAGATAAAGAGAAAAGTAGAATGTACATAACAGAGTAAGATTATTTCGAATAACTCCGTAACCATCTTAACAAAATTAAAAAGCTTAATGGAATATTTATGAAAAGGATCTCGCGTCGGTCGGAGTCAAAACATAATAATGATAATTTTCCGGTCATAAATTTTAATGGAACATTCGTGGTAGACTCTCGTGTTAGAGTTTTTTTATTTTACGGGAAGAAGTGGATAACCGATGTTTAGAAAAAACGTATTGGGACCGATTTAATTTGAATACATTTTTTATTATACGGTACTCTTTATTGTTTATGTTAATGTGGTTTTAATGTTTAAGCGGTAAGGTCAAATAAAAGGTCGACGAGTGGGCTTTGGACTCCTACGTTATCTCTAGAGCTTAATAGTGCTTGTGTATATAAGTCACGTTTTTTTCCCCTGTTGACATTTAGATCGATAGCCAATATTAATCTGAACAGGTTTGTCATTCTCTCTAAATGCATAAGGTATCTAAACTTATAAATTCTCATATATTTAGGTACATAAGTAGTTTTGAGCTAAAATCTTAAAACTAAACTAGGACAAAATCGTAAACAGCTAACCATAAAATGTTATTAGTCACAAAACTCGCTATAATAAGTGTCCTTAAGACTTGTTATTTTAAAACTTGAAATAAATCTCTTTATAGATTCTTATCAAGCTTCGCAATCTTATTCATAGGTCACAATGATTGAATATCTAAGGCCCACTAGCAATTTATGAAGGCGTTTCCTTTTCGTGTACACAATCAATGTAATTATAATTCTCAACGCTTAGTGAAAGCTGGGATCTATGGCTATGCAGCTAATGGAGATGACAGCATAATTGATTTATAGACGATATCCCCGCGATTTCATCGATTGGCAACAATAATATGTATTAAAATAATAACTATTTTAAATATACACATATGATTTTTCTTTTTGAATAAACATCAACTATCTAAATAAAAAGAAATAGTATTATATAGGCTTAAAAGGATATAGAATATCTATGCAATCGGGTTTATGTAAGCAAAAATCAGAGCCTTGATACCTACCACATATCTTGCAAAAAGTTTTCGTAACTACGGATACATGGTACACTTTATAGATACAATCATACTCCTTTTAGCTAGCTAAAAATATTGACAAAAAGGCAAGGAAAGCTCATCGATTTCAGTTGCCAAAAAAGGAGGAATCCATCAAATAACGATAGGGTTCACGGTAGCACATGCAAACAGCCTCCACTGTGATTCCGCAGCCTGCCAACGTAGTAACCGAGGCGTGAATTTCAGATAAAACCTCACACCATCTCTGTGCCTCGTCTCTTATTCTCCTCATTCCAACTGGGAATGGAAATGCACTCGCAATACTTTCTTGTTACGGAGACTTACATATACATCATCTTACATCTGTAATGGACTGTTATATGAAGAAAGTATAAACAAAAGACGTAAAGTATGAACATTTACTACTATTTAGCCTTAACGTAGTCACTGGTTCAAAAGTCCATCTTAAAGACTAAGGAGTTAGAGGCTCTATGGTCATAGGTAGACAAGATAAACAGCTAAAATAACGTGTAGATAGTCAGTATCTTACGTGATGAGACATAAATAGTTTTGCTTTTACAAGCACTTCCTTTTCTTAAGCATAGGTGAAACTCACGATGTTTTCTCTTACCGTAAAACAGCTGTATTACGCAATTTTAGCGAAAACGTAAAAGAATTGCAGAAATTCATTTCTAGTACGTGCTCGTGGGATTGGACTCGTTAAACGAATAGAACAAACTGAGCTACCACTAAAGAAACACCCACTAAACTAGCATTTAAAATGCTAACGACTCCATTATGTCAAACATTGTCTGACTAATAGCGCATTGTGAGTACCAGAAGTAATATTTGACCGTCACGTGCCGTCCCCGATCCCTAAGGTTGGAATCTAATAAAACACTGCTATGTAATGCAATAAAGAGGGAATTCTCAATTTCAATACGTTACTTGGTATAAGGGTGTATCGTCTGTTCTAAGAAGTGGTATACGTAGAGATTGTTTGCTCTTGTTCTTAGTAAGTCAGATAGGATATCGTTTGTGGTAGCTGTTGATTAAATATTGTCAGAAGATATGACCGCCTTTGACCCTTGAGCCAGTTTTTTTGTTTCCACTGTGAGTATTGATCGTTGATATAGTACGAGAACGTTATTTTGTATATATAAGTAAGCTACATAGATAACAAATTGAGTTTCCAGTGATACGCGTAATATGTTATTCAAACTCCTTAAAATTTTACGACGAAGAGGCAAATTTTCGCAACCTAGTTCGGGAATTTTGAGGACTTTGCAATCAATTTTAAAGTCAAATTAAAGTTCGCCAACAGATTTACGCTATCTCGGAGAGAAAACTTTTATCACATAAATATAAATGTTGATCACATTTTGAATCTGACAATATACATAAAGTCTGCAAGTAGTAAGTAGTAGGAGTATATACTCGTAAATACATATACTAGTTTCTTTCAAACTTTTCACTTAATTAATCGAACACACAAAATCGTTGTTTTTTTTATATTATGAATTAGTTGTTCCATAAACTAATTGAAAATACATCTTCATCTTTTAGAAGATTATAAAAAGAGATTAGCCATATTATTTCTTTCCCTTTATAAGCAATAATACGCTTAACCACCTCACGAAGTTTCGCAATAATATCGTTCTCTGCGGCACCGCAATTTCATTGGCCGGAGCCAAAAACCAAATTGGTGCTTTACCGAAAGGCTTTCGCTACCCAATCAGAATTAAGGCCTGTTTGCTGCTTCGGTGCATTGCGGTTTGTTCAACTCATAAACTCGGTCTGAAAGGATACGCTTTGCAGATGGCGCCCTTTGCTATTTCGAACGTTTTCATATAACCGGAACGAGTTGACTATCATAGTGTTTCGTCCGTCTATTGATCGAATATGCTATCAACATTCCGGGTTTGTCTGCTCTCATCCGGTCGAGTATTGTCTGTACGGAAGGTACAGTCTGGGTGCATTGTAATGAATCACTATAAATAGTCTATAAGTAAACCTATGGGTCAGATAAATGAAATATGTTTCTAGTATCTGAGTTGCCTCATACGATGTTGATGAATAAAGCAGTTTATAAGTAATATTATTGGACTTCAATAAGGCAATGGTTGAACAATTAGACAGTCGTCAGACTAATCTTATGAGTGAAGTATAACCAACTACGATTGGAAACTATTTTTATTTACCTCCATTGACCAAATTTCACCAATCTTTGAAGCGCGTAACATATTCGTTCACCCCTTACACATATAAAGAGCCAATTCTTAGGTTTTGATTTATATAGAATACGAAAATCACTATATACGCAGATTGCATGTCAGCTAATCCTTAAACATCCATCTAGTTCAATACGAAACTCACTGTATACTAGTACCATTACCATTCCCTATTAACTCTAACACCAACGTCGTAGTAATAGTTCTATGGAACCAATCGCATAGATGGCTCCTTGAGGACAGCTTCGATCGGCGTGAGTCACTGCGATTTCCAATTAAACTTTTCTACTGGAACTTCAGTGGAGAATGGAAGATGCACGTGACACGAGGGGACGAGGAATTTCGTTCAGAGCCGTAGATAGTAAGATATTATACTAGATGTCGCTAGGATGTTTGAAGGAAAGCTTTCTTGTATTTTTTGTGTGAAATGACCTGCTTTTGGATTTCAAAGGATGAGGCAAAATGTTTTATCGGTTTTATTTTAAATTATTTATAACTAGAGACTTTTTGTCTCGGTAATTATTAAAGGGTTTCCAGAATAGCAAAAGTAGTTCATTAGTTCATTAGATATGTTGATAGGACATGTATCATAAAAAAAACAATCACGAAGATTGTCTCCTAACTAATGATTATACATTCATTTCAAAGGCATGCGTTGTAACGTAACAAATCCGTATTCAGTAAACAAATGAATAAGATTCTTCCTCGTAAGAATGCAACTGTGAATGGATGTTTTACACGTGTGCCCACTCATGCCAAGAATTCGTATTACAAACAGTCAATGTACCTCAACTACGTTTGTCGTGTCCAAAACAGAGACATAAAATGAACGTCTTCAACTAACCGCAGTTGATGGTGTTATTAGACACATTGTTGTTTATTGTATAGAAAAGGAATTTACGTTAACACTCGTTCCTACAGATGAAGAACGTTTCGTCTTATTTAGGCTGTAACGGAAAAAATGTTAGAGACTAGCCTTAGGCCTAAAACTATCTGGAAAACTTTAAACCTTAGCCTTGTCCAGTTTAACGACATGACAATATGAAGATGGAAGGCGTCGTTGTAGTCTAGTCTACAGAGTAACTTAGACAAGTTGCTGAAATGCTTAGAAAAAAATTAATATGGGATTGAGTCAAGAAATCGCATTCATTTGTTTGATATTTTCTTAGAATTTTTGGTTAAAGACGTAAGGTAAGAATGAAGGTTCATAAAATACCCGAACTCGACGAAATTACTACCAAAACAAGAAGCTTCTTGTAAAATAAAACAAACGGTCCTTAATCTGTGCACACAGCCCACACAGACTTCGTTAACTCAAATTAGAGGAAACCGTGTTCCTGTATCAATTAAAGTGGATACAACAATTAGAAAAGTACATAACGAGTATTTTCCTGCCTTAGAAAGTGTTCTTCAATATACAAACAGTTCATGCCCTTAGGGTAGTAAGATGTTAGCTAGTCCATCTCTAAGTTGTGGAGTTGGAGATTCTATAGCCGCCAAATCCAAATGTCAAACTGACAGCACCTAACTTGACAGGTGGAATGCCCTGTCGCCATTTAAAAGCTCTGACAATAATATTATAAGGAATATATAGGTTTCCCGATTATATTTTCCTTTCATAAACAAACTTATATAAACAAAAATAGAAAGGATTGTAGAATTATATTAACTAAACTACTTGTAGGTTCGATAACGATCAAAACACCTTAGCAAACAGTTCACGTCGACACTTCAATTAATGAATGAGGGCCCCGCAGGACTCTCCCTTGGGAAACCACTCGGCAACTGGATCTCAACTATGACTACGTGACGACCTCTGCATGGTTACTGAAGTTGCTTACAATTCAGTGTGTTAAGATGTATACAGTGAACATAGGTTATGGTCAAGGTTCTCTATAAGAAACTGTCTGAATGGCGTTGACATTAATGTATGTTTTTAATATCATTAATAATATTTATATTAAGCTGAATTCCTTATGAAACATCCATTAGAAACGTACTTTAATATTTCAATGAGAAGCAACCATTTAATTGTTATATTATTCTTAAATCACTGTTCGTACAAACGTCACTTACATTTCAGACAGACAGTAGTTCTATTTATGATTGGATTTACACAATCTATGTTTATCTTTGCTATCAGAAGTGCTTTACTAAGATTTACATTGATTTACAGTACACTACACCAACCAGCTTAGCAAACCATCAATGTAATCCCGGCTTAAACAATAACTTATCGTTGCATCTCCGATATCCTAGGACAAATTTATCCTGAACCAAACTATCAAACACCAATCCAAGTTGTGAACTAGGAAGCGAAACATTGTCCAACTCGAAAACCGTAACAGGCTCAATTAAATTATTCAGTCGGAAATCCTATTCCAGGAGCAGATTAGCTTGGAAGCTGTGTCCAGATACTGCAGCGTATTTTAGATTTATCGGAGAGTATCTGTGCCAGTTTTGAGAGTACTTTTTGGATACACAAATAGGTGCATAGTATGACAACACGGGTAACTAGATGAAGAATTTACTTGTAAAAGTGATTCTACTTTACTACTCGTAGATATCGTGGTGTTAGGAACAAATAACAACAAACAAAAACAAAGTTAGTTAAAAAAAAATATTTGTTGTTTCTTAGTGTCTGAATATATTAGCATAGTTAGTCTATATAACGCTCATAAAATTCATTTAATTGTAATAAATCCAACTTAATGTATACGTATACGATAAATTTTACGGAATCAAATAACTGCACTGTAGCATAAATAGCAAGAGTGATATCTTTATTTCTATGTAATAACAGAAGACATGAATTTTAGAACCAACTTTACAAAAATGCTGGCCAATGCAAGCTTCAAAAATCATGACTACGTATTCTTTTATACATTAATAATAGGCCAAGAAAATTAGGGCATTTCAAACTTTTGATATAATACATACTTTGTTCTGATTTCACACGCAATACGCCTGATGACAAATTAACCTATTTCCAAATCCGTACTAATGCAAAGCTTCATCCATTGTTGTTATTACATGTAGTTTGTTTTACTACAAACTGAAACCAACTTTGCTATCCGAAAATAGAGTTTAGTTTCGTTGTAAAATATGCAAAAGGTGTATATTATTTTAATGGAAATGGGTTAAGCTTTAGTTTTCATATACAAAGCTTTGTATTGAGCAAGATTGGGATGTTATTAGCTATTTTTATTTTCGAGATTGACGATGCTTTACGTAATGCAAATATGTGTTTTGATTGAAATTAGTTTTTTATACCTCTATGATAAATTGTATAACGTAAACCTTATTTTTTGTTACAGGTAAATTCACTTCTACGTCCACTGAATGAATGGATTGTGGTAATTTTTTTGCCAACAGGGCGAGTAAGTATTAAAAAAAATCTGGCAAATGAATTCAGCAAACATTGATGTTCGTTTGCGATATAAAAGCTTAGATCAAGTTAAACAAATAAAGCGCGCGTTTTGAATGAAATCAAAACAAAACACAATCAAAACATAACATTCATTGTTAAAACCAAAAGAGTTGTTTACCAAAAAGTTTGAATACCAATTTAAAAAAAGGGTTTGAATTGGGCATCTGCGTCACTTAGATAACTGCCCCGTGAAAGCTCCCTTGTGACTCGGGACATAAACGTATCAGTTTATGGCTGTGGACGGGCACCCGTCAAGGGACAGACGACAATGTTCCGTTCTGCCAATCAAATTTCACGCGTACGTTGTTCTTGGCCTAACGTACCATTTCTTTGTCGTTTCCTGTCTCGCAGCGCGTATTTGGCAATTTTATCGCATGTCTGCAGTCACGTTTCTGTCATTTTTCCCGCTATAATGTGTTGGGTGAAATTAATGGCATTTTTGAATAAGGCTCGTAGTTTCAGAATCGATTTGAATTCGGTTTGTATGCTTCTATTTCAAAGACATTTTAATGATGCGATGTAAATCATGTAGTTTTAAATTTTTTTATAGAATATATACGAAAATTCTTGACTTTTGTTTTTCAGGCTTAACTTTGCATTAGTATTTTGTACAAAAGATAGTGATAATAAAGATGTCAGAGTCTTACGTGTTGATTAAAACATACATCAGAAAATAATGCTGTCAAAGGTAATTTGAACTTACGTTACATACAAACAATCCATACCATACAACGAATTCCTTCATCTCTCTATCAGTGTACACGCTTTGTGTTTGGAACACACGGCTCTTTTGACGGCAGTAGAGTTCTAAAATGTCTAAAGCACTCGCCCTGTTAACAACGAGTACATTATATGACAGTCTTGATGTCTTTATAAACGTCGAACGTTTTATGTCCGTGGAATTTAAAGCCCACGACAAACAGTACTTAAAATGTAGTGAGAATTAATAAACTTTAGATACGACAGGTTTGTTAGGATTAGTTTAGCTTTTATCTATTGCAAATGGTTAAAACGATTATTAATATATACAAACTTATCGTCTCTTAATCTTTGAAAAACTATTATTTATTGTGATAGCTGCGTAAACATGCCACTGCGTTTGATAAAGTACAAAACAAATATAATCATGATAATGACTTTTCCTGATAAAGTTCACCCAAACTGTACCTGTAATTTTTATTCAATTAAAATGAAATGCAATTCTTTTTATTCTATATAAGGATCATAAATGTCACGTATTACAAAAAAGATTTGCTTTTAAAAGTTTTCTCGTATCTCATATAAAAACGACCACAACATCCCTGAAATATCTTAATTAATCATAAACTATAAACATTTCATGCTATAAAAGAATTTAGACCCATTCTCACGGATGCACCCTTCCTTTGTTTATACTATTGTTTCTTTGCACATGTGCCCCGAACATCTTGTTAATATCCGTCACCAGTGTTACGTAACTGCACTCGAATGCTTTGAGATAAGGGCCTACCATGTGTTGAACGCATAAATAACAGGGTCCCGTTATCTGTGTAGGCAGGTTTCGGCATCTGTTTACTATGGTATATGACACTAATATATCATAGACTCCCTGGCTCGTGTTTGTCATTGCGTGCGGCCATTATGATTTGGATAAGCGGTGGGATGCTAACCGTGAAATGACCCTTAAGCAAACACTTGGGACCCCGTTATGGACATGACTGTTTGGACACAGAGTGGAAAACAAGCGTAGAGTAAATAATGTGCAACAAATATTGTTTTGTGGATTTCTTCACGAGTTACGCTTGGTAAAGTTTGCGAATGAGCGGTGAGTTGAAATATTCAGTTGCAAAGAATAAGAGTTTTGTCTTTTATGTCCTTTTCGTAGTTTTAACAGTTCTTAGGTTATCATTATCTCATCGGGCTCTTTTAGCACAACTATGAAATTTTAAATAGCATTTAGATATGATAAATACAGGATTTTAGCCAATGGCCTTATTCAATTTCCACATTCTTGATCGTAAATCGCCTCTGAAAAATAGCGAAAAGTATTTTTAGGTATAATCCTTATATTGAATAAAAATATTTTTATTACTATTCATATGCAACTGGTAAATATGAGATCCAGATTTTACATTTACCAGATTTGGCTCATGTAATAGTAATAATAGTGAGCAATATTGGCGTTTGCTTATGCATGAAATTTACTCCCAAGTTCCCTAAACCTCTTTCAACATTCCACTTTATAATAGCAACGTGTCTATTAATACACGTACTGCTTACAGCAAAGCAGTCTCTTGACACTATCTAATGACATTCTAACTTTAGCATTAACTGGGAAGGCGTCCTTAAAGCCAATTTATCCAGTCGGCGCTTATTTCCGTGCAACAGAGGAAGCCATTTAATAGGGAAATTGTGCAAGTCACACCAAATTAGGTCAGGAGAAAGAGTCGGCACGAAATCAATTCACTTCGCTCCTGATTGAACTGCAAACAATATTCGTTGCAGGAATCGAAATGGCGTCAGCTTTGAGCGGAAATGCACTTAATTTCACCGTTTAGTCACGGCTATTGTCAAGGAGTTTATGGCGACACGAGCTATTTGCGTCTTTGTAAAACAAATGAGCGTGTACGTGCATTCCTGCGAGTATGTATGTAATACTTGTACTCAAGTCCTTTCATCTCTGTTGGTGTGAACGAACCTCGGGTAAATAATATTTCTCGGTCACTATTGACGCAACGTATGATTAGATTAACAAGCAAGGACTCATCATTTTAATTACCTGAATATTCGGTTACGTAGGGGCCGGCTCAATAAGACATATAACAGTCAGATAGCCGCTATATTGAAAAAGGGTGACGTTAGGAGTACCTATAACCGCCGTATGAGAAGATCTATGAGTGTCAATGAAATGAAAGTGGTCTGTCAGAATCAGGCGTGATGTGTATGTATATAAAATGACGTCAAGCAAAATGTTTTGGTTTTGTGACATCACAAAATTACTTTAATCCATAGCCTCGGTTATAATAAACAGAATTTATTCACAACGCTTTCACACGCAGAACTAACTAGTCTCGTTATTTATCCGTGTGCCAATATTAGACAAAATAGTTTAGTTACCACCACCTAGGGAGTTATCTATCAGAGACAAACAAAAGAACTTAACTAATTTGTTTCGGTGGATAACTCTGCTAAGTTAATCGAGTAGCCCTTTTTATATGTACTTAATTTATTTTAGTATCATTCATTGAGACAGATTAATCAGGATCGTTCAAGGTGGAGATCGATATCGCCTATCCCACGAACGGAAATCTCGTAAGGAAAGTAAACGTGTAAATATATGTACGAGTGTTTATCATCTAATTGTAATAAGAATACATTACTGATTATAATTGTAGAAATAAATTATAAGATAATGGTTTCATATCTTATGAGTTAATTAAGAATAATGATGAATGGTTGCTAGGACAACACAATTTAGATTGCATCGTTTTCGTTAGGTAGAATTAGTAGCCTAGGATTTCTCTTTTGTTTTTAACATACTCTACTATATGATAATCAAATTATGAACACATTAATCCCGACCATATAGCAAATAAAGATAATCACGTACACGTAAATATACATTAGTATCATTAGTAATAACATTACCATGGATACAGCCATAACACGACACTACCAAAAATCAGTTCAATCGAATGCTATAAAGCCCCTAATATCAGGCTCGTTGGCAAAAGAGGTATATTTCATTCCCACCACGTTCCAGTTATGCAAATAAGTAGGGACGGGTGCTTTGAGCCGCCACCTATCACTTCTCTGATCATGACCTGTGAACGGTAGATTAGCCTTATCGCCACTGGGTGAAGTGTCCCAGATATTTAGCTAGGAGCAGATTGAGTCCCTGAGATTCCTGTTAACGTTAATCAGTGTAAATGAGAGGATTTCTTCTAAGATTTTAGATAAATTTAAAAGAATATATTTCCATAGTTTGGAAAATGTCAATTTGGAATTGTATAGGAAAAAAAGATATTTTTGTAAGAAGACTTATAAAGAAAAAAAATTGCACAATCATCTGTGATGTGCTGACTAAATTAGATCTTAAAGTAAACAAAAGTTCATATATTTTACATTTTATTAAAGCGAAAAGAACTTATAGAACGTTTTAATATTCGTCGATTTATCATACATTAATACTCAATTACCACTACTATACACTCTATTTTATAATTATACCTCACGCAGAGAAACAGAATACATTATATGTTTTTCTAACATAATCCCAGTTCGAAATTATGACTTCTTATATTCCAGCCTATTAACCTTTGATTGCATATTTGCATGTGGAATATCCCAGCCTTTCAGCATATGCAAACTGTGCATTACGGGCGCAGCATAGAATGTTAATGGCTCGAAACCAGCGTACATAGAGTTAATTAGCCTGAGCCAGGCTTTCAGCTAGTCCGGGTAACTCATTTTCGGAGCTTATCTGTTCTTAATTAATACTTCGTTTACAGTCATTTGAGAGTGTAATGGGTTAATTTAACAGGTTCCTGGGTCGTCTGTGAGCACCTGAATATCCGTGAACTCACGTGAGTGAGAGCTGCTTTTCATTGAATATATTACATGTGTGAATCACCTGTCTTTCAGGGTAGTAGAATAAGCTCTGTCGCTAATGTAAAATGTAAGGTATTTCGGCAATCGAAACGCTAATTTTTTTCTAGACAGCTACTTGAATTGTGTATTAAAAAAAGTATGGATGTCAATGAAGCGAAAGTGATAAGTCAGGATCGAGAGAGACTGTGATCAGTGATCTCAGTCTGCGCCTTTGTGGGGAAACAGCGTGATGTACATTTTTGTATGTATATGTACTAGGGTTTTAAACGTTAAATGTAGTGTTCACCACCTAACAGAAATACATACTATATTATGTATACCATGTATTTAGAATTGTAGGTGTACTTTCCTTCATAAGATGGTCGATCATCAAAAACTTTATATTAATCTGCGTTATGTCGGTTTCTTTATTCGAAAGTGTAATATCTATAGTTCATGAACAAAATATTAATAACTTCCCACTAAGTAATTTCATCATCATACGAGTGTTTGGAATTTATATTTTACAGGGTGAAGGGTCAGGGAAAGTAATTGCTTGTTACGCTTATGTTATGTTAATGAACGCAATAAATTACCCTTTACGGATATTTTACGGTGGCCCTCCATATTTGGGTAAAAGGAAATCATAACTCCAATATTCATTTTGAAAATTGACGTAGGAGATATAATTATTGTGTTTTTCTATATTCTCTTCCCCCTGAAAGGGAATAAAAAAGGTGATTAAAGGTTATGATATGATTTGTATGTTATGATATGATATTTTTCTTTCTTTTCGTATAAAGTATATTGAATACATTAAGTATACTTCGTCTTAATGTTAGTCCTCCTCCTCCACAAAACCCTAATAGAGTTTTTTAAACGTTTTCGTTCAGCCCACACTGTAGGAGAATAACCGATAATATAGTATAGTAAAAACTACTTTCAAAAGGCATAGGTTCGTTTAAAAAATACCCTATAACTGTTATTAATCAATCTCATACCGAATACACATTGATCGGATACTAAGAGGAGCAAAAAATTCAATTCAATCTGTAAGTTCAGGAAAAAGGAGCAGTTGAAATTGAATGGATTTTTAATTAATTTCCTTTCAATTGGTAGGAGTCTTCAGTTAATTAATGGACAGAGTGCTGTGTGCACACCTACTCCATTTCTGTAGATGCTTTTAATTAGTTTATCTTAGTGTGATTGGTTAGTTATAGGTATTCTGTCTTTAGATTGATTTAATTATGGAACTGTATTTGCTCTCAATAAGCATTTCATTTGACTGCGAAATATGAATCTCCCTTTTTCTAATTATGCTAATTTTAGTGACATCTCGTAAATTGTTACACGAATATATTCTAGTAATAGTTTTAAGGAAATAGTTTTTCAAATAGTCAATCATGTAGTCTATAGTATCATGTTTTTGTAATTTATATCGGAATCTTGTTAGGTTAACAATACATTACAAAAACTTCGTTAATACAGATGTTATAGAATATCATACAATACAGGAGCATTCATAAATAGATTCCACCCACGTTTCTAATAAATACGTCTTTATGAAAAAACCTTACACAGGCTTTATGAAACCCTGCGGTTTACTTTACTCTGTGATTGCTCTACTTTGTCATGAATATACGATGTACATGACCGTGTAATTCATACCTTTCTTACGTAAGAAAGTGTCTCTTTATACGGTTTCAGAAGATACGAGAAGTGTAAGCGAGCAAACGACTCATTTCAGTTACATATTACCTACTTAGTAACGTTGAGGAAAGCTTGTGAAAATTTAGAAGAAAAATGTTATCCTTTTTCGGAAGCTTTCTGTTATAATAAATGATTATTAAAGTTAGCTTAGTTCCATAAATATGTGGATATACAATTAAACGTATATATACCATTATGATAAGAAGATCGATAAAATTGAACTTTAATATGACATATATAAAAAGGTGTAAAACTGATACTTATTACAGGTTTACTTTGAAAAACATGCTCCTGTTGTACATTTAAATTACATTTACTATCGTAGCATATTAATAAGTAAATTTAATTTATTATAATATAAATAAGCCTGTTTTGCACGACGGTAATGTGTCTCGATTCAAACTATAAAAGACCTAAAAGCTGCTCTTATTACTAGAAAAGGCACGTTGACAGCTGCTGATACTTTAAAGATAGCTCTTGACTTCTGAATAGGAATATATTGATGTTTTTTACCTTTTTCCCTATGATACATCATGTTAACCTCGTTATCCTTTTTCGTAAGAACTTCTTCCTGCCAAAGAATGATTGATTGCTAGGGATATTGATTGAAGCGAACAATTCAGACTTTCCTCCTACAAGTTGTGTCGTATTGAAAGTATATTGAATTTTTTCAACGAAGTATCTAATTAAAAAGTAATAAGATCGGAACTTGATTATGAAAATGAAGTTTAAATTAATACAAACTCATTAAAGCGCCATTGGATAGTATATTTCTGATAGTAAGCAATTAAAACCAACGACTGAATTGGAATAGTTTCCACAATGAATTTAAATAGTTCTTTTTACATTTTAATTTCTTTTAGTCACGATCGCAAGTTTGTAAGTTAAGCTCCGTATTCCTTTATTTGTAGGCTCTATTACAATGCAATAAGGTACAACTTTCTTTACTATTTTTATACACAATCCCCATGATGATATTCCTCACAAACCCAGCGGGAGATATACTATGAAGCGTCTCTTATATGACAGTCAGTCACGTTCATGTCCATTACGACATATGAAACCAGCTTTTAACATGCTTTACACCATGGAGCTTTTCGATTTCTTTTCGTTGAATTATTGAGCGTAGTTTTGTGTATGTATTTTGTATTGTAAGGGACATATCTGGTTAATGATTTGAAATAAATTGGAGTAATACTACTATTTCGTTAACATATATACATAATGTTATATAATACAAACATATTTATTATAAATTCATGAACGCAAAATCATTTCAGGGAATTAAGAAGTCATGTTTCCAACGTCGTTTCATATAAAATCGGATACATACTCACATTCAGGCCTCTACGTCCCTAACGGAATAGGCAGAGTTGATCACCACCTAGAACGATCCTGACATGATATAAATACAAATAAATAATAGATACATAGTCATTTCAGATCAAATCAAAAGCACATTTATCTATACTTATTTAGCACAACAAAAGTTCCAATACAACAAAATAAAAAGAAAGAAAATGAATCAACGAATTAGTCTCATTTAGTTCTATTCAACGCTATCTAGAAAATAGAGAAAGAAACTTTACCTGGCGCCTCGATATCAAATAAAACCACGTCGATACTACCTGCGACCATCCGATCGATAGTTCAAGGCTAATCGTTTGTGATTAGTAGAATAAAACTTTCCTTCGATTTTTTTGTGCCTAAATTCTATGAAGTGGTTAAAATACTAGAGGTTAAGTGTCTGAATGAATAATGAAAATTTAATAATCTTTATGTTCATATATTATGTCTTTCTTATGCCGTTTTAGTCCTTATGCTTTTGTTAAATTCTCCCGTGCTAGTCTGGAACGTTTAAAGAATGCTAACTAGCTTCCGTTCATACAGTCATGTAGGAGGCGACTAAGGGACTAGACTAACTTGTTACCAATGTTCCATAGGACATCAAATCCCCAATGTTTATGCTAAAAAGTTACTTAGGACATAAGGTTATGTCCCCGCGAAAGGGTTTAAAGGACGTGAATGAATATTTATGTATGCCTTATGTAATTGACACAATATCGTTGATATAATCCGATATTCTCTCCTAGATCAAAAGGTCTACAATCATTCATAATAGGCTTAAAATCGGAGTTATGGTAATATTTTTGAGGTGGTCAGTCGTTTATCCATTATTAAATAGATATTTCTTGATATTGGTTTTAAAATAAATAAAAGTACTTAGATATTGTAAAGACAGAAAGTAGGCATTATAAAAGTTGTGAAGTTGCTTACTTTAAAATAAACTGAGTAACTTAAGAATTGAGTTACTTGTTTGTGCTTAGCTCCCTCATTTCATATTCAGTAGTCTTTTGTCATCCGCGTAGTTGGTGAGACGTGAGTTTTTATTACTCATCCTGTTATTTGGAACTTTGCGTAACTTTTTATTAATGCTTCGAATATTTGTATAGATGGCATTAGTGTTATTCTTGAACTTTTAACGACTAAAAGTTACTATTTCAACATATCTTGGACAAGTTTGGTGACACTTTTGGACGACTCAATAAATTGGAGATCTTAATCTCTTAATTTATGTTCTTTCTACGAGACAAATGTTGTTTAAAATACTCATCACTCAATGTCTACTCCATGTCATTCCATTTGAATAAAATATTAGTATCGGTTACCAATGATTATGTCGTAACAGTTACGTAAATCTTCTTTGCTACAACATTCCATGGAAGTCAATGGTTATACGATTAAACGTTCTCATACGAATATATGCAAGTCTCTTTTTGTACCATATAAACATATTGATCGATCACCTTAATATACTACGACTAGATCACAGTTTTTCTTCTGTCACAATTACGCCAGGATTGAATACTTAATATATCTCAAATTTACAGCCCTTTTAGCCTTCCTGAGGTATACAGAAACTTAAATTCCTAGTTCTCAACTTTTTACTACTTCAATCGTTCTACATTGGCCATTCACAAACACTAACCTATCCAGAAGCATGATAAACATTTTCTCTAGCTATTTTCTTCAAGCGCTATAACCAGATAAACTGGATTGATATCGAACAGGTCGATAAAATCAAAGCTTGTCATACTTTTACTTGATTTTCTATAACAAGAACAAAGTTTTCGCTTAATATACGACTATATTATCATAAACTCCAGTATCCAGTTAGCACTGGATTAGCTTCTGGACATGAATGAAAGGAAAACTAGCTGTCATTCTTCCCAGCACTTCCTAGTATCAAATTAAGGTATTGGAGTAAATATATCACGTAAGTTCAAGGTGACCACGAAAACCTCTAACTACCTCGCAAAAATCTTGAAAGAGGTTACTTTTGTTGTCATCTATTGCGCAATTATATAACAACCTGTTATTTTTATTCCATATTAATACAATCAAAATCAGGAGGCAAAATACTTATTAGCGACCACTGAGATGCTCTATATCTTAAGGTTCTGTCCACCCTGAAAGGGATTAAAGGACGTGTATATGTATCATAAGTTACGCATTCCCTAGGGATTACATCCGGGTAGTAGTAAATTGCTAAGCATCGTAGTAGCGTATGCCAGGTGAGAGTTTGGCGGAATTAAATTACGGTGTCACTGGGATGAATTTATTACGACCTTTGCGTGAGAACCGTGGCTTAAACCGTCATACACGTGATAGGAAATATAAATAAGTAAATCTACATGTAGGACTGAAATAGTTTAATAATACTGAAATATTCATAAGATACTATCAGAACAGCGTGTATGTGAATGTTAATAAGAAGAATAATAAGTAATAATAATAATAGCGAAGCATGAGAGATTTGTCAGGTTCGTTTTAAGTGGCGATCGATAGTTTCTTCCTATCCCGTTTGGGTTACAAGTTACAAGTAGTAGACGATAAAGGCCTGTATTATCTTTACTACAAAATGCAGGTTATACGTAGGTACTATAAAAAGGCATTAAGTAGGAAAAAGTTGTAAATTTCAACGACAAACTTTTAATTAAATTGAAAGCCATTATGTTAATCCAATAAAAGGTTTTTACTCCGCAGCTTCCTAATATCTATATTTTATCAGCTATAACCTTTTTTAATTACCTACTAATTTAAAATTGAATTTGATAAAACAAAGTAGTTTTAATGTAATATTTACGATCATTTGTGAAATAACATGCCGATAGATAATTATTTAATTTGTAAAATAATGTACAGATAAAGTTTATGTCAAAAAGTTTAACAAATCGTTTCTGATCATGCAACACGCCATAGCAAAAGTTTTACGATTCCATTTGAAACCTTTAACATTCATAGATAAATATTTTATTATAAATAGGTATAAAGTTTACTTATATTTGTATTTACCCGTATTTTTCTGAATATTATTATATTAACTTACTGGATTTCTGTCTGGTACGTATATATAGGTATAAGTATAACTAGCTCGTAGTTAAAATACATTTGCAAAATACATCGAATACTACGGTGAGGGAAAACATAGTTCCCCGAACAGGTAATAGTTAGTGCTTGTAAATGGCGACATGGCTAACCACCTGTCATATTGAGTACTGACTATCTGGTCAACAAGTGGGTTCGAGGTGGCCATAGGATTACTACCTTCGCAATTGCGGAGATGGACACTTGAACCTCTGATTACCCCGCAAGGGTTAATGGTCGTTAATGCGTTTTTTGTATAACTAGCTGGCTGTCTTCCCGGTAGTTCGTAGGAGGCGACTAAGAGACTAGGGGCTATTAAATTTATAGCCTTATAACTAATCACTTTATTTCCATATTAATGTCATGACAACCACGGCAGTAAGTAACTATTTATAATCTGTTATAAATAGTACTTACTCATGTTAAAAGTGACCAATCTATTTACATATATATTCACTTCCTTTAATCCCTTTCGGGGCGGACAGAACTTCGGAAATATATCTCCTAGGTACTTTGAACATCAATATTGGAGTTGCGATGTCATAATGGAATATAGTTGACAGGTTACTAGCCAATCTCTCAATAGATTCTATTTACCCCTAGTCCCTTAGTCGCCTCCTACGACAGGCCAATGTGACCAATGTAATTATGTGTCCCTTATACAACGTTATAATAATTATTTTTATTTAGTAATATCTGGCAATGATAACCAACGAATAAGCCTAAAAAGGGGTCGTGAAATTTTGCATGTGACCCGAAGACAATGCAGTGAAACCTCTTTGTTGAAATGAAGACTCATCATTCTAGTCTGGAATATGGAACAGTGCAATTTGCGGAGTAGTCTTTGCCTCGTTTTGTATGCGGGTTCATTAGAAGATTTATCCTCAAACATGCTTCTGTCATGCCAATGTTTGCATATATATCGCTCTTGTTTTATTTAAAGATGAAAGGGTTAAAGTGGATCTTTCTGGTTTTGGTATTAAAAATGGGAAAAGCTTAAGCTAAAATATTTTGATATAAAATACCGAAAGAAGTGAAATTAGTAGAAGAATTTAAGACTTTTCGTCTAAATTAATGTGATTTCTATATTAATTTTTCCTTATTACTTTATTGCTTACAAAAATAAAAAAAATTATAGTCTGATCCGTTCCAATTTATCCTTTATCACTGAAAATAAAAGGCAATAGCATACTCTTTATTAACAGATACAACAAAATATTACTAATGTACTTTTAAATTATGTAACACTATTAAGACAGTTGATCAATTCCCACATATGCAGACGTTAACAATGTACATGTCAAATTTGCATTGAATTACATCCCATTGCATAATACGGCGGAACTAATTGGTAATAACGAAGATGAGTGAATTAATCTCCAAGATGCATGTAATCTCGGATGCATCTCGATGACTATCAGACACAATATGTCAGGCAACAAAGCGTGTAGGATACGGATGTATGTGTAGATAGGTAGATAGATTTTGTGTAGATATTTATATGGTTATGTATGAGACTTACAGTCAACGCTAAAAGTGCAGTCCTAGATACGATAGACTGTTACAGTGTAGTGAAGGTTTTGATAATAATAAATATAAGATATGGCATGAAATTAGGCAACAATATTTAAAACTAATTAATTTTTAATTTCTTCACATATAAGATATACGAATATTATACTAGTAGTATAAGATAGTAGTGTCATTGAACTAAAGTTTTGTAGCGTGTAGGTACTTCAATTACAGATAATTTCCATAAATCTTTATTAACTACGTAAATTAATGAAAAAAAAGAATAAATCTTTCTGGAATACAACACAACGAGTAGTTCATAGCTTTTATAGTTATTTGTAGAAATTTGTTTAGTTCCCCTCGAAAGCTGTATACGTCCGCCCACACAAGACTGATGGCAATATAACTTAAATTCCAATAGATCACTTTCCAAAAGTCTTGGACTTTCTTAGCTAAGTATCTAAGTACGGTACATTAACCGGAAAATCAAGATCTAAAGAATAAAATGCTTTAACCATGTCATTGGTCAAAACAAATAAAAAAAAACATTTGTCAAACAGAAAATGTAAAGAGGTAGCAATGGAAATCATGTAAATGAATGATTGATAAGCGAATACAATAGAATGATAAGCAATAACCGGAACCTTCGCTTAGTTTTAAGTAAGAGAAGACATAGACAAACGCGTAAACGACCATGAACCCTTACGGGATAGTCAGAGGTTCAGGTGTCCATCTCCGCATTTGCGAAGGCAGTAATTCTATGGCCACCTCCTACCCACGTGTAGACCAGATAGTCAGTACTCAATGTGACAGGTGGTAAGCCCTGTCGCCATTTTCAAGCACTAACTATTATCTGTTTGGGGAACAGGTAGGTTTTCTCGCGATGTTTTCCCCACCATAGTATTTGACGCATTTTGTTACGGAATGTAATTTTTTTACGAAAATGTACATAGAAATTCATTAAACTATTTCCATTGGTACATGCTTAAGCGGGATTTGAACCCAGTACCAACTGATACAGAGCTGCGTTAAATTAATTAGGTAATAAAATTAATTAGGTAATATAACAATACATAAAGTATTACCTAAACGTCAATCAGTAGGTTATTTGAAATATAACATAACAGTTCACAAACATTATCCTTTGGAATAGTCCGCAAGTTAGTGATTAAGACACGTCGGTAGAAATACGAGTAGAAACGATATCACATATACAACAAAATATGTCTAGTAATCCTCCTACACGCGTACAAAGTAACATTGAACAAACAAATTAAATATGAAATAAGTCGCTTCTACGTTGGCTGTTCAAACATTTGTCTTTGCTCAGGTAGTGTACGCACTTGGCCGGCGAAATGATGTTTAAGCAAATACCGTGGCGAGTATAGGGAATGTGAAGACGCTTTCCATTGAAGGGCCCTTGAGGTGAGAAGAAAATGGGCCTCGTGGATAGGCGGCGATGGAGCTATTTGTTTGTTTTATACGAACTACCTATGGTCAAATTATATGTCAAGTCTAAGAGTGTGTTTTTTATGTTTGGAGTATTCAAGTGTACTACCGCTTTTTTTCTTAGTCACACGGTGAAATAAATAAAAAATGAATGCATAAAAACAAAAGAAAAATTACGCCATTAAATATTACATGCGATTTCCTCACTACAACATAGTTTCGCTCATTATAGAATTGCTTCATTTCCCAATTAATCGCAAGAACATACAAATAAATACATGTTACTTTAATTAACCAAATAACCTTAGAGCAGTTTGTTACAGCGTCATTTAATGACAACGACGTATTAAAAATGTTTACGGTTTTGGCTCGTAAAAAGGCCGTAAATTTCGGTCTCCTACTAACGGTACGTACAAAGAATGATTTAGTCACAATAAACCAATTTAAGACATCTATTGGGAAATAGAACGACTAACGAAATCGACTTTATTGCGGTTATATATTTTAAGTTTCTTAATTTAATTGCGTTGGTTGTCAGGTATACACATATAAGTATTATATTAAAAATAAGGTTTCGTAAAGAAAACAGAATTATAAGTGCTTGAAAAACGAAAATAACAAAATCCTTAAATATTTATCTGGAATATTTCGGCAATACCACGATGGCAGAATTCGTTTTAACTCCATTTAAATTATCTAAAATTAACCATGCCGTCTATTAATAAAGATAACATGTGACCATAAAACCAGGTATCCCGACTAATCCCTTAATAAACACATTTATTTTATTCGCAGTACGGTTGTTAAACTATAGCTTACGATGAAGTGTGTAGGAATGTTTCCTTTGATCTAATTTTAGTTAGCTTTGTACCACGTATCCATTCGCCACTTGGAAAACACCTCTGATTTATGGTAAGCCTATATATAAATAGGTAACGGTAGAAAGCAGGATTCTGTTTAGTAGATAGATTCAATCTAGTTGATATTGATTTCATAGGTATTCGGATACCATTGATAGCTGTGAAACACAGAAAATCAAACATTAGATTTCATGAATACATAACAGAAGATATTCTTCTTCATAATCCAGACTTATTTATCAGATTATAAATATGCATTTCGGATACACGTTAAAAAATAAAGATACAACCTACCAACTAGCCCTATTTAACCATCCACACCAAAATTCTTACACAACACACTCTTTCAGCAAAAAACTACTTAAAAGTGTTTATCGTAAAACTTACGTACAAATCGTCATGTCATGTGATTGCATGTTCTTACATTGAGGGCATGATGCAAGCTCTCTATCCGTGAATATGGCTCTTGAGATGTCATGCTCGCATGTCCTCTCGATGTGCTGACGATCTTGTGGACGTCTGTTTATTTATCTTTCTGCTTGGATTGACAAAGGTCGGGTTTGTAATTGATGAAAAGATGGGAGATGGAAAAGTGTTGCGTTATGGTGTTCTCGATTTTGTTTAACAATATATTAATATTGTAAAACAATACTAGTACTTTAGTTATGCTCGTAACGTTTTGAAAATAATAATAGAGTCGTGTATTCTCAGTAAATTAAAGCAACACACTAAACTATTATAATAAAGAAACAAAAAACATAAATCTGATTAAAAGTTCCATAAAATCTATACATATAGTGGTATTATTCTAATTACTACTAAAACTTCATCATAATTTAAGAAATATCATACTAAACACAAAATTACCCAATACACATCCCTATCCACAAAACAGGTCAACTTTTTCGAAATATCCATTAAGGGATATACAGGTCATCGATCGACATAGACAATACAGTTTTTAGGAGACAGTGGACCGGCCATCAGTAACCCTGCCCGCAATTCCGTTTGATTAATGGAGTGGGCCCGCCTTCCAGTTTAAACACATTGTCTTGGTTAACCTCCGAACGGATTAAGCGTTGCCCGGTTAATATTTGAGAGATAATCGGTTGGAGTAAGGACAATATGTTTGGTAATACTATTGGTTAGTTTGGTGTATGATTTGGTGTATAATTTGGTGTAACCAACACGAATATGTGTCTGAATTAGGTAGGAAACAATTGAACAAATAAGTTGTTTTAAGGTTCAAATCGTATTAAAAAAAACATAACCACGTAAATTTAACGTAACAAAATCTTCTGCGTCAATATATACATATTATTGTATTCATGTTATTATAGAATTTCAATCTTTTTAGTAAAAGTTAAATCCGTCTTTGCACAGTTTAACGTTTAGTTCATATTAAAAACAGTAGTGTATGTTGTTAAAAAACACTTGGAAAGCAGTGTTGAGCAAATATAAAAGTTTGTTCGAGTGAAACTGAAGACGCTCTCCTTACGAATTGAAAGCGGTAAAGGCGAGTAGGCCTCTACACGACTGAGTAGCAGAGGGAACGACGACTGAAGTTTTCTAAAAATGTGTTTCCGCAGCCATTGAACACATCTGCCGTAGGACACGTTTTAAATTACATTCATACATACCCTTTTCTTTTCGGGATTGGTAACGAACATGGATCAATATTTTCTCGTATCATTTCATATATTCGTAGCTTTTCGAATTTTATATTAGATTGAAATACTGTTTTAAATTATAGATTTAATATTACAATTTTACGGTTATTTTGTAATAACATCTTACTGGATTTAGAGTCCGTAGTGAGACAGTAGTCCAATAATTTATTCTATTTGTAAATTTATAGATTAGCCTTAAAATTTGCTTTAATGGTTTCGAATGTGAGTAGATATTATAAAATGTATCTCTATATTCCGAAAACCGAGGAGTAAGAATAATGTTGCCAATTTTCTGCTCGAAATTGTAGGTCGTGAACAGAATCACGTATTTCAATCATTCTGTGCACTGGAGCAACGTGATTCGAAAGGGTGAGGCACTGCGAGTGTCAGTTAACACGCATCGCTATTGAGCTTACGTCTAGATATCATTTTATCGATTTCATGGTATTTAATCGACTGAACAATGGAATGAAATGTTTTTGCGTATCTCAATTTATTTATTTATATAATCCAAAGAGGCCTGCTGTTAAAGACTACTCTTGTTTGATAGACACCATAAAATTTTATTAATTAACGTATTTATTAATTAAAGGCTTTTGTGCAAATTTAAATGAGAATACCGTTATAATTTATACCATTTAAAAAACGTCAACATGGTAGTTAAAAAGATTATATCATTTTTATTTATTTTTGATTAAAATTTAGGCTACAGCTAAGAAGGCTAGGTTTGCAAATAAAAATATAACATTGATCCGTAATTGCCAATTTCAGCAACATTCTGTGTATTTCAGCGTAATGGAAAGCCATCTCCAATATAACGTAACGCCGCCTCGAAGTTTTCTTTGTCCGAAGCACTGAAGGCACGTGCGGGCATTTTATAAAATTTTAACGGTCCCTGGCTCGAGAGGCCATCGTAGAAGGAAACGGTAGTTTTCTTCGAAATTATGCAATAGAATTTCCTCTCAAAGAATACTTGATCTTGCGAAAATTCTGTTAGAAACCTTGTCGGTTGTTTTCCAGTAAATCTTGCTTGTAAAAGGAGTTTGACCGTTGCAGAACGGAACGTCATTTCACAGGTTTTCGCAAATTCGAAATTGTACAAGTATTATTTATTATCATTTTAGCACCATTTACTATACTGTGTCTGCGAATTTAGGAAATTACTTACTATTTATTTGTTGGTTGAGAATGCATATTTCTTGTCATGTCTCAAGGTTCCATTAATTCCTTCAAGGATTTAGGCACGATGTCTATGTTTAATGTAACTTGGGTAGTGCCTAATACTTTGCTCTGTATACCAAACTAATCAAAGCCTTTTCTTTGTTCACAGGATGGGCGTACAGCATCGAGGTGCACTTCGAAAACAAGGACAGCGGGTTCTTCCTGAAACACACGGCCAGATGGACAGGCACCGAAGTACCTTCTGAGCCAGTCACTCCCGCTGTTCCTGGAGCCCTTCTCTCCCTAGACCGGTTCACTGTACTACAGGGATCAGCCCCAGCCTCAGTAAGGGCAACCTACGGACCTTTTTCTACAAAGCAAACGGTCCCTGCTAGATACGCAGTACCAGATCCTTTGGAACCACCTAAACGGAACGCCACATTGCTGGAGTTACAAGAAGCAACAGCTCACAGATTAGATGTTTCAGCACATCTAGTTTTTAAAGAGCTACATCGCGACTCACCAGTGTTAAGAGTTCTATTCCATACTGGCGGAGAGGGTGGAGCTAGGCGTTCTAGTGCAAGACCTAGAAGAGTCTGTATAACCTTACACGCGAGCCTTGGAAGTAAAACTCTAACAGCAACATGTGGTCCCGAAGGAGAACAGGGGGCGTGTTTAGCTCAGTTGACGGTGCCGGCTTCTTGGTGGCCAGCTGATAGAAAAGGCAAGAGGCCTCCTAGAATGGTTCGCTTGAACTACAGTGCCACTGAAGCGAGTGCAGAGGGAGACACTGCCTGTGGGAAGGTCTCAGTCCAACCCGCTTGGCCCCTGGGTACTGTCACTTTGGTCGGGGCAAGACTTGGGTATAGGGAATCCGTGTCAGGTGATACGGCCTTGCTTCTCCCAAGAGCCCCGATTTATCCGCATTCGCGGTACCATCTACCGTTTGTTGTACGTCGGAACCCATCAAATCCCATCGGGCAGATAAATATAAGGTAAGATTTTATTTGTTTACCAGTTGTTATTATGATTTATTATTTGAACATATATTTTTGTGTGATAAATCATGTCAAGTTATGGGAAAGGAATATTCTTTTGTTTGCTATTATAATATAAGTAAATTTTAAGCAAGTCATGCAAAAGGAATATTATTTTATTTGCTATTATAATGTAAGTATATTGCAAGCTTAAGCACAAAAAGAACGGTTTTCTCCATACCTTATCATGTAAAAACATCGTTAAACTCACGTTCTGATGCCAGAGAATACTGGCCGTCTGCCCAATTCCGTACATCATTAAAACTTCTTCAACTGCCTCTTTTAGTCTGTCTGCTCTACACAAAGTCTAAATATTATGTTTGTTAATCTTTTAAATGGGCACTTCCGCAAATATTACATAATTTTTGTGGTAACT